>DWQX01003620.1:0-17229 GCA_018245475.1 Pharmacophagus antenor
TTTTTGGAGATCTTCACTTGACAAAACAGTAGCTCAGACTGAATAGATTTAACCAAGACTAACTCCTTAAGTAGCCACGCTATGAATAGGATTTATGACTTAAAATATTCCTAAATATTAATCAACGTAAAACAATAACCAAACAAGTACAAGGGAGCCGCCATATAATATAATGACAATTGCAACACCTGGTCCTTACGCTGCCACTCATCTGTGGTAAATAAACTATTTATGGCATAGTCATTGTGTAAAAGATAAGAGAAATGGTATTTAGACATTCAAAATGATAAATAGATTATACAGGTGTTCATATTGTTATGTTATCATACGCAGATTTAAAATATTTTGCAAATTATAACCTGTGTACAATGTGGTCTCAATGTTTTTGTCGGCAGTGTATATGTACTTAATTAATTATAACTGTAATAATTATTTTTACCTTTATTATGCAAAAATTTTTTATATAAATATTAGAATTTCATATTAAGCTTTTGGCATAACTTGTGATGTTTCAATAAAAGAAATTCCTTAAAAGCAAACTACAAATTCCTTATTAAAAAAAGGTTTTATATTGACAAATTAAGGTTTTTCAAAATAAACCCTTATCATTTGGTTTATTTATTATTTACTTATTATTGGGTTTATTGGGCCCTATAGTATATTTTTAAATAAAAGAAAAAATTTATTTAAAAAATAATAGTAAAGTAAAAATACTCACTTTTTTCTTAGTTGCAGTGTGTTGGTCTGTGTTAGGTCTTTTGTCGGATTGCTGTCCAGGCACCCACTGCTGCCCTGGCGAAAACAATCGTTATACGGGATCAAACCCAAAACTACACATCCACATGCTAATCTTGTGAAATATAAACATTTAGCATGCAGAATAATTAGTGTATAAGTAAAATAATAAAAACTTTAAATAACTGATTATTAATTACTAAGACCAACAGTAAACAATAAATAAAGTAAGTAGTATACCTCATAGTATTAGTTTCAAACAAAATGATTATAATGCTCAATGGTGTATAAGTAATCTGCATATCCAGCACTGATTTACTGAGTTAAACCATTTGGACTGAAACAGCTTTATTAATTCTAGCTACCATCCTATTGTTATCGACGTACCGCCACAACAGTGGTGCTGTGTTCCAGTTAAGACATTGAAAAATCAAAGTATTCTAGGCAAGCTTCATTAATCCTTTACTTAGTCTGCCTCATTGTGTTCGACATATGCTGATAAAAAACTACAGGACTCACGTCTATGTGATGGTTAGTAGCATTTGGGTGCTTCCTGTGGGCGGCATGTTGCTCGTAGTGCGCACACTCCTCGAGCCGAGTAACGCCCGCTAGCCTGTAGCGGTGCAACTCCGCTAGCCGCACTCGTAGCTCCCTCTCGCGCCACAAACCCGCTATGACGCCACTTTGTTCCGAACGGCCGTAGAACTGTGTTGTCCACCGTAGACGATCTACGAATTCTCTGAAATCATTACATTTAACTTAGTTGTAGCAATATTTTAAATCTAATAACAAGGTAAACCCAAAAATTTAATCAAATCAATACTAAACTTACAAAAGCGACCATATCAGGTGAAATAACAAAGCATATGTATGTTGTACCATAAAATATTATTCATGGTGTAAATTAGTTATTACATTGTAAATAAAAACATACTTACTTTTTCTCTTTGGCAAGCTTTCCTAGTGTTCTTTGTTTATTTCTTTGATTATTAAAAAATACTGAAACTAGTTGATAGTCTCTCACTAGCCTTTTTCTTCTTGTTCTTTCCCTTAAACGACGAGTGTATATATCTACCTGTGACAACTTAAGAGCTGAAAAAAATACACAGAAATTAAAAAAGAATTAACTTACATATATTGGACAGGTATCTTACTTTCTCATAATTCAAAAGGATGTGCTAAATACGTAACTTTCTTTATAGAAAGAGTAGGCAAACAAGTGAACGTTCACATGAAGAAAAGTGATCACCGTCGCCCATAGGCAGTCACAATACTCAGGGAGTTACAACTACATTGCCGATCTTTAAAGAAAATACAGGCTCTTTTCTTGAGCCTGTATTTTCTTTAAAGATTGGGCCCCTAAGTCCTATTGGTCCGGAAATACCACTGACCACAACTGATTCCACAGGATGGTTGTGCATGTTAAGAAATGGCACTTAAGACTCACATTGGAAAATTGCCAATCATCCAGATGGTGACAGTAGAATTTGATGTTGTCATGTACTGCGTTGATAGAATGCGGTGGCCGAAATTATTCCGAACAATTCTTCAGAACACTCCCCATGGTAAATTTTATATAAAATGCAAAGATATGCAACATCCCTCCGCAGTGCCAGTGTCAAGGTGATTGGAAAAAACCTATTCGATTTGAGCTGCCTCTATTGTAAGCGGTGAAATAGAAGAAAGTAATAGGTGCACCCAGAGATAGAAACAGTATTCCATATGGGGCTAAGTTTGTGCCTTATAAAGAAGAAAGAGGTGAGCTGGAGAGATATACTGTCCCATGCTACAGACCACACCAAGCCTTTTAGAAGCCATCTTGGGCTTTTCTTCCAGATGATCAAAAAACTGGACATCACTCGATATGCCAAAACCAAGGATTCCAATACTTGTGGAGGCCATAAGCGGAGTGTTGGCAAAGTGTAGGTTAACGGCGAAGGGATTCTTTTTGGTAATAAACGTGCAAACTTGGGTCCTTCTGTGGTTGAAATCAACAAGTTGAGTCATCCCCGGTCGGCAAAAAACACAAGTACAAACTTACCAACATCTAGCTCATCATCTTCTGGATTTAATGATAAAGTTGAAATTAATTGCTCTGCTTCATGATCATGCTCCTGAAATACAATAATTTCTCATATAAAACTTATAAAGCAGCTATATTTGTAACTATTTTTAAAATTGAGTAGGGTAATATAAATGAAAGATTACATTTTTTTTTGGAAAAATTCAGCTCATTAATTCCCATGCAACATTATCACTATGTTTTAAGTCTAATAATCAACAAGTATTCATTCAATTTGAATAAACACCTAACTATACCATTTTGAGCATTGAGAAGAAAAACTAAGACTAGTAGCATTGTATGTAAAATGGATACTAAATTTAAATTTTTAAACCATTGTTAATTTATCATAATATATCATATGTGTTTAAATGGTCACTGAACACATTACAATTGCCTATAAAATGTATGAATTCAAAATTATATCAACTGATAATTAAAAAAAAATTAAATATACCCTTTCAAAGTCATCTCTATTTGTCATATAACCTAACTGCAAAGCTTCATCTGCAGAGACTGCAAGAGGAGGCAGTCGAGAAACTGCACTTGGTCCTAAAGGACCCTCATCTCTATCAGCACAATGAAGTGAAGGTCGACTTGTGCTTTCCACATTACCCCATGTGGCACGACCAATACTTCCTTCCAAGTATCTTGTTATGTATTCATCTTTTGCCTCTAAAATGAAATAATAAATTGTATTAAAAAATATATTTTCCATTGTTATACCATAAAATATTACAAATGTTCTATATTACCTTCAGGTGATCGTGTCTCTATATGTTTAGCTATGTCTTCCCAGTTACCAAAGCCAAACTGTTCTATGGCATCCAACAATCTGACTTCTTCATTGGCAGACCAACTATTGCGTCCCAAGAATATACCGAAAGTACCAGAATCCTGAAGTTAAAACGTACTTTACTGCATAATGCATAAAAATAACATTGTATGAACAACTCGTTTTAATATAATACGTCATAAAAACATTTATAATTATTTTTTTAGTATACGTAATGCAATATTAAAAGTAATAAAACTGTATGTAGGCAAAAATCATACCATAAACTGATAGGAGTGATCATTTTTATGCTGTCCAATTTCAGCACCAAGAGAAAAACACTGTAAAAAAAGTTTTCACTTTACTTCAAAACTCGCGCCAAAAGTATAAACAAAAATGGCAGCGTTGCCAAATTACCTGCAAACAAATATCAAAATCGATACATTCGGCACATCTTACACGGAGTCCGTTTATTTCTTCTTGACAATAGGTACAATTATATTTAGCGTATAAATCCGAAAAAGACATGGTTCAATATTTATACATACAACACTTATGCGTTGGCAGACTTTATGTTTAGCTCACCAGCCATGTTTTTTCAACAAAATTCATAGACAATTTAGAGTTTCTGCAGATTACAACGATTTATACATACGTACAAACATCTTACAATATGACAAAAAAATAATTATTTTAACCATGTCTTTAATAATATTATTATATAATCGACAACTTGCCGTAAACGAATAAATTATGTAAAAATATGAATAATAACAGTTTTAATTAATATTAAATAAAATGTAAATCCCTCGATATAAAAAAAAACTAGTGAAATATATACATGCGAATAGATTTTAGGGTTGTAGCTAGAAAATTCTTGATTAATTTTTTCTTTATCACTCATTACAAAACTATTCGAACAACGTAAATTAAATAAAAAATAATCAGTCGTTGGAAACAATGCAAGCCGACAGTTAAATAAACAAGGTAATAATATAATAACACCTCTGCAATTGTTATAAAGTTATATATACATAAGCTTAAAGAGACAACTGAACATCGCTTAGACCAGTGTTTCCCAACCTATTTAGTCTCATGTCCTATTTTAAGAAAAAATGTTTTTATGTCCCCCCTAGACTTTAGCAATTTTTATACAATTCCCCCTAAAAACAAGTAAAAACCAAAAATTGCAAATTAATTATATAAGCTGTTTTTTTTAAGTTGGTGATTGCCTCACCTAAATGATAAAATTGCCCCGCTGGGGAGCATACGCCTCACTTCGGGAAACACTGCTTTAGACAGTAAATAAATTTCTTCATGTTAGATTTCAATATAATCTACTTTTAATCTTCGGACAATACTTATTTTTTATTAATATAGTATTGATTTTATATATTTTTTGGAGATGTAATAATTATGATAAGTATTCGTTTCGTATTGAATCTATGGTTTAACAGAAGTACCAACAATAATTTTATTAATGTCAAATTTCAGCAATATTTTTATTGTAGTAATCTTGTCCTAGACCGATTTTCACATTGGTTTGCGTACTCTGTTTGTGCTGCTCATTTCACCAAAATATTGTGAAAAGAAAGAATCTTTAAATTTATTCACAATATTACTTTGCAATTTTTGAAACTATAAGGGAAAGGGAAATATTTAATGAAATTGAAATTTTGCGTTCATTGTTACACTCATGTGAATGTAATGTGATAGTTGACTAATTTTCCTGTGCTTATTATCGGCTTTCGATCATGAAATCTAGTAAACGAAGACTTCAAGCACTCACGGAAGGATCTGATGGAATACCAAATTACATAAAAATGGAAGATTCTGAAATTTCTTTGCCACCAGCACTTAGATCCCGATTGCATGATCTATTTTCACAAATAGAAAAAGAATTTGACATGCTTTATACTGAAAATCTCAATCGTAAGTAATGCCATCCAAATGCTACAATTTTGCTCAATTAATACTCTTCATTCTTATTTATTATTCTTTAAAATACGATGCATTATTTTTAGTTCAAGAGAAAATAGATATTCTCAGTGAAAAACTCGAAAGAGAGAACTATGTAGGAGATAAACAGAACCAAGATTTTATTGAATTTGAAACTACTGGAAAGAATTCAAAAATAAAGTGTAAGTATTTATGAAATACATTAATTTTATGAAAAACATTTTGGGAAATAATTATTTTTTGGAAAATTTTATAACAAATTTTTTTTTGAACACTAAAACAATGCTAGTAAATAATTAGGTTTAATTATTTTTTGACTTATTTAAAATGTTAATGCCTATTTATTTATAGTTACCATATGAGACATGAAACTTACATATTGTATGTAATTATTTATTTGTAGTATCCCAAAGTAACTCTCAGAAAGTAAAAGCTAGCCACAAACTTCGTGTTCAGACAAGCAAGATTGTGTCTAGTTTTAAAGCACCCACTTACAATTGCCAGTTAGTAAGGGAATTCACAGGACATAAAGATGGTATATGGGATGTATCTTCAGCCAGACCAGGCCAAGCACTTATTGGGACTGCTTCTGCAGGTAAAAACATCATAAAAACATGAGATTAATGTATGTAAAAAAATTATATATATCTCATGTTTTTTTCTTCACAATTTTATGAAGTTATAGTAATCAAGTACAAATAAATTATTTTTTTTACTTTATATACAGATATGTTACAGATATGTAGTTTTAGTTAAGTATAGAATAGAATAGAATAGTCTTTATTGCATAATGAAAATAAATGAGACAAAAAATACACATGAAAGAAAATAAAAGAAAGCAAGTGTTACAAATAGAGTGAAGTAAAAGAATACGACAGCAGTGCAAAAGGTGGTCTTACTGCTGAAAGCAGTCTCTTCCAGACAACCTTGACAGAACACTTTATTTGAGGTATCTTAAATTTTATGGAGAAAGTATTTTAATTTGGTAATGATTTTTGTAGCATACTTTATTATATGTGGTTTACCACTAACCTCGTACCACGTAACCAGGGATTGTTTTCCCAGTCCGTTGTGTACTGGAGTTTAGATGGAAGGGTTTTCAAAACTGCCTCGTTAGAAACCACCATCAATGTCAATATCCTGCCAAAACATCTTTCTTGTGTTACGGCAATCAAACTAGAAGTATTCTGAGTGAACATATTGCACCATCTTTGGCCACATTGTCACTTAACATCAGGTGGAATCGAGGTGAAGTGTAAAACCTCAACTCATAAAATAATATCAGTAATTTTCAGTATAACTAACAAGAGTAATAGAGTTGTGAAATGTTCTAGTACAGTACTGAGTTAACTTATTCCAGTATAATTTAATATTAACAATGGTCTTTTTTCCAGATCACACAGCTTGCGTGTGGAGTGTAGAGTGGGGCAAATATTTGTTGCAATATACAGGGCATTCTGGATCGGTTAACTCAATTCGTTTCCACCCTACAAGAGATATTGCTTTAACCAGCAGTGGTGATAACACTGCCCATGTGTGGCAAGCTGCTGTTAATTGGGATTTACCAGTATGAGATCTTTTATATTTGGATTGAGAATTAGACCTTTTTTAATTTCAAAATATGTAATGCATTCAATGATAAATAATTGTACAAAACTGAAATAAATTTCCTTGATAACTATGTAATTGAAATAAAATGCAATGTAGTAATGAAAAATATTAATTCTGTTCTAGCCTGAAATTTGAAGTGGTGATAATACTACAATAATTGTGGTTCTTTGAAGGAAAATGACATATTTAATTTAGCAGCAGTATTATACAAACAAAATTTTTAATTACTTAATCTGTTTAATACAATTTTAATTTTTGTTTCAAGTGATGACATATCTAGATGAAAAACATTCCAGCTTGCTTAGGTCTTTTTTTTTATGTAACAGAGGGGACAGTCTTCAGAGGAAGAACTTGAAGGTGGAGGCGAAGAAAGCCTGGGAGAAGGTGGTGACCGTCCTGAGGTACTGAGAACTCCTCTCACTGAACTAAGTGGTCACATTGGCGTAGTTGTGGCGGCTGATTGGCTAACTGGTGGTGATCATGTAATCACAGCCTCCTGGGACAGAACTGCAAATTTATATGATGTTGAAACTGGTGACTGCCTACAGATACTCACAGGTTTGACAATTTTGCACCTGAAATTTTTTTATCACTCATTGGCTAACACTAGTTCGATTTCACCTGATAATAACTCACAATGTGGCAATAGATGGTAAAGCATCCTCACCCAGAATAGTTCGATGCAGAATGACATTGAGGATGGTAGCTAGTTAGGTTGATTCTAAAAAATCTACTGTTCAGACTTATGTGGCCCAAGATTGAAACCATAGACCTCTGTTTTATAGGGCAAGTGGTAAACCACTAAGCCATAAAGGCAGTAGACACTTAATATTATGTGATGGAATCATAGGAGTTATTAAGGTGATTTTTAAATGTGCAAACTCTAGTACACTAAAGCATTACCAATGATTTAATAACTTTCTACAAAAATCTTTGTTTAAATTGGGCTTTCAAATATAAGTTTTTGACATTATTAAATATTCCATCATGGTGAGGATATTATTAATGTGTACAAAATTAAAAAAAAGTATTATGATATAATTAATGTGTACAAATGATTGTTAGATGTGTGTTATCATAATCATATCAATATTAAGCGATAGGGCATAAGATTTAAATACCTAGACATTTCTATTCACATCTCTATTCTTTAGAGAATCTTAAATATTGGAGCCATATATTTTGAGCTACAAGTTATTTCTCATACCTACGAGTAATTTGTGCTATGTTTATAAATATAATGTTTTTCATCTACAGAACAGTAGTGTGCCAGTAGGGCAGGCCTGAGCACTTATATACACAGCTCAATAAGAAAATATTAATACATGACGTGATTTTTGTGTTGTTTAAATTTTTGTGATCGCATTTGAACTTTGTAGCAATAAGATTTATTAATTTTAGTTCTCTGTTTGTTTTAATGGGATCCACCAGTTTTTTGGGTTTATATAGGGAGCACCATTACTGCTCCAGAGGTATATTTTTGTGGCTGTATAAAATAAATACACATATATATTCTTTTTCATTTCTGGTTTTAAATTATGTCCTTTTTATTATTTTCGAATAAAAAGTGCAAAAACCTTCAAGTGTTGAAAACATAAATGTTATTCATTGAAGACCGTGAGAAATTTAAAAATCTTTTTATGTACATTTAGTTTGTAATTCTTAAGTTTTAATAAAATGGAATGACTTCCCTACTAAATACAAGTCAATACAGTAAGTTGCCACTTAAATGATAAATAATGCTTATAAAATTTATGATTATTATTTCTTTTTATCTAAATTAATTATTCAAAAAATTTTTATTCTTTATTTGTTACTCTAAGGGTTACTAGTTTTCCATCTTTTTTTTTTAATTTCTATGGAGCTTTGATTTGTGGAAAATTTTATTGGATTTATCATTAATAAATACACATTTTTTTTATTTGGTTAAATAAATTAAAAATGTATTTATTTAAATGCATGATTTTTTATTTGGTTGTTTATTCATTACATTATATTCATTACCTGGTTATTATTAGTTTTCACAATGGATTGTTATAAATTTATACTTTTCTTTAACATAGGTGATGCATTACTAAATTTATTTAATAAAGATTTACAACTTTGTATACATCTGTATAAACATTTGTTAATATGATTAAGGACCTCTTATTTTATTATATGTATATTCTTGCAGGCCATGACCATGAGTTAACACATGCGTCAGCACACCATAGCTCTCGGCTAGTAGTGACTGCCTCTAGGGACACCACTTTTCGCCTGTGGGATTTTCGCGAACCCATACACTCTGTATCTGTTTTTCAAGGACATACTGAGTATGTACATTTTTATTTCTAGTAAAATAAACAATGGTCCCAAAGAAGATATATCTTAAGACGTTATTTAGAATTATATTTAATACTTTCTACAAAAATCTTTGAGTGATATGTTACTTTACATATGAATACTTTATAAGAATATTAATATTGCGACTTTCCTCATGCAATTTTAACTATCCATGAAAACTTTATTTTATTCTAAAGAAAAACAAATATTAACTGATTAATGGTATTAGCTTGAAGCGGACCAAATTCTTTTTTTTTTAATAATAAAATAGATAAAATTACATTTCACAAAGTTTTCCAACTGCAATTGTTACAGGAGCGTCACATCTGCCGTATTTACTCGCGAGGATAAAGTTGTTTCAGGCTCCGATGACAGATCTGTTAAGGTTTGTATTTAGTACATAAATCTTTATAATATTAATTGTAAAATTGTTGTTGAATTTCAAAATGTTTTTAAAACATGCCCTCTTTATCTACAACTAACTGTTACAAAGAAAGAAGTTACGATATTAATTTGTTATTTTAATTTAATTCAATCTTAAAATCATATTTTCAAAAAAGTTATTGGCGTAGTTAGCGCTTAAACAAAAAAACTTATAACATGACCCCACTGCCGCCCGCTTAGATGTGGCATAGAGCAGACAATTTGGTCTTCCTATTTTGTAGAACAATCTCTTTTCTCAAAGGTCTACAATGCAGTTGTGAATAGCCAGGTGTTGCGACTGTAAATAGGCGAACTTGTTTGCCTTTTTTTTTTGTTTGCGCGGTGAAAATGCATTGCTGCACCGTAAGTGGGAGGAGGAGGCGTGTGTGGGGCTACCGGCGCCTTGAAAAGGGCACCATGACTGGCTACCCACTAAAAACCCCGCGGCGGTAAACCGCTAATCCTCTTCGCTCCCTCCTCCGCCATCCCAGACCCACTCCTCATCGCCCGACGAGTCGGACGACGAGGAGCAGGTAAGGGCGGCATCACAGGATGATCCGGGCGGAGTCATGGGAAGCCTTGCGGATGCAACCACGACCCTGCCAGAGGACGCCCGCGCACCTGCGTCGGGAGAGTGAAGGCGGTCTTACAACCGCCTCCGCCGCCCCTTTCGTCTTCGGCGGAGTGGGTTCAGGGAGTTGGCCTCCCGATCCCGCTCCTCGCCCTCCTTGCGGGCTACGACTTCCGAACTTGTTTGCCTAACCTAACCTAAAGTATGATAATACATACTTTAATATTATTTCCCGTATGGTCTCATTTCTTTCAGGTGTGGGACGTGCGCAACATGCGTTCAGCATTGGCCACCATCAGATCGGATTCGTCCGTAAACCGGGTAAGCGTGAGCAGCGGCGGATTAATTGCGATACCGCACGACAACCGCCAGGTGCGCCTATTCGACCTGCAAGGGCAGCGACTGGCGAGACTGCCTAGGTCTAGTCGACAGGTAAACTTTTTTTTTATTTTACATACTTTCTTATTTATGAATAGGGCCTTCACGGGAGGTTCACATAAATCAACCTACAACTATTCTTATGCGTTGGTTAATTTTAAATCAGCTCAAAATCGATAACCTGGTCGCAGTATCGGTTCAGAACTTCAAACGAAAATGAATCAAATCGCTCTCCAGACGTGTAGGTAAATAGTTGTCCGTCACATTCTCGAAAAATACAGAGAAAATACTCGATAATAATTCATATTTAGGAAGCTGTACGAACTATTACTGACATTTACAATTCTGAGAATACACTGTTTTGTAATTTTTTTTCGACTGTTATAGTGTAGTACTAGTTAAGATGATCATGAAGCACTACTTTGTTCTCCGTCGTCCTAAAACATAAAAAGAATCAATGCTCCAATCCTCTTTACAGCTACAAATTCTCTAATGAAAAACATATACTTGTTAACCTTATTGCATTTCGTGAGGGTTTAGTTTATTTATTAACAACGATTAAATACTTCACAGAAAACGAAGACAGTGCAATCTTATAATTTAATCAATAATATAGTGCATATATAAATATACACATTTCATTGTTAAATGCTAACTACCTCAAAGATATTATTTTGCTACTTATTGTGATAGTGTGACTTGATACATTGTTATTCTAGGGCCACCGACGTATGGTTACATCAGTAGCATGGGCGGAGGAGATATCCAACATTAATTTCTTTAGCTGTGGTTTCGACCGTCGCATCCTAGGTTGGTCCATACAGCCTTCTAAAGAGAACTAACTTTATTAATGTCACTTCTTGTATACACTTGTCTCTAGGAACATAATGTTTTATTCCTGTCTATATGTTTAAAGACTGTTTGGAAAACAATTTGTTGTTTGTTTTAATGTCATTCTTAACATTGTTTTAACATTGTGTACTTTAAGTTATAGTTGAATGTTGGGAGATAATAAAAATTATTTTAATTCTTCCTTTTATAGTTAAATAGTATTTGTAATTTGAGGTCTGATAGTTTTCTATATCTGATACTGAAATATTCAATTCGATTATTATTTTTGCACTTATCCAACCTATCCTATTAACGCTAACTGGCATGGCTTCTGTCTTCAACAAACATACAATACTACAATATCAAATGACTCTAACTTAGAAATCCACCTAAATATAACTCATCAGATCGGTACAGGACTTGACCTTCCCAAGAGCACCACTGAAGACCATATCCAGCCAGTGTTATGAGACTTACCAGTTACTGTGTGTAAATTGTCATAAATTTGTCACAATCTAATTTGTATGTTTTTAAGTATAAAATTTATGGTCAAATTTTAGTATTTGAATGCCTGTAGGGAAAACGTTTTTGTAATCTAAACTCACATACTTATCTGCACGAAATGTAGAATAATAGGAGGCATTGTCTGTGATTTCGTGAAAGGTTGAAATTCTAAAAATGATTTTACTGAATACCAATTTAGACCTTTTACTTATGATTTCCACATTTTATGTTTATGTAAGGCAATGATATGTGGGTGGACTTATTCATATTTAGCTATGTTGTGTTGTGGTCTTGAATAACGAAATATTATATACCTTATATATAATTAGTTTTTGGTATAAAAAATAAAAACTTAATAATGACTTTTGTATTAAGTTTATTCTCTATATGGTTTATCAAAATATTTAACTATTCATTCTATTATTATTCAATTAAAATGATTGTATTATAACAATTATTTGCACCCATTAACTGATGAATTTAAAAGATTTTGATGATTATCATTGGCTAGACAATGTCGTTCACATTTGCGTAGTAGTATTTTCTTAATATATTGTACCAGTAAGATTTTATGTGATGCATCATTTGTAAAAGCAAATAATTTAATATTAATGGGGGTCTAATGATAACTATATTTAAGACCTTATGTCACATGTATAATTTCATAAGATCAAAGTGAAATGTCAATAGCACTTACTACTTATCTGTCAAAGATCAGCAAAAATTATAATAGTAATACTGTTTCAATTTTCTTGACATGTTTTGTTCAGAATAGTAAATAATTAATGATATATATCATGCCCAAATTAAATATCTTATATGCATATATTAGTTATTATATAGAATCCTAAATCCTTATTTTGTTAAAAAATTTATATGTGCACATATGTATTAAATAATTAAACAAAGGAAAATGTAAAAATAAATATCATCACTAAATTTAATAACTTTAAAAAACAATATTTATGACAATAAATATTGTTATTATGTATTATTGGTTTAGTAAACAATTTATTTATTGTGCACATATAAATAAGCAACTATTTGAAATAAACTCTGACTAGAATGTAAATATTATATACTTTTTAAAAGATGAAAACATAACTTTTAGGTTACTAGTTAAATGAAAAATATGTATTTTAAATAAGTTACAAACACCGATCATCATTTTATTGAAGAAAAAGCTATTAATGTTGAAAATACCTTTAGAAAAAAAGAATAATTGACGATCAAAGGTGAGAGTATATATTAGTCAAACTAGTCAAGAAGCGACAAATTATTATGAACCAAAGAGCTCATATCTACTAACTTTGCTGTAATATATTCATTTGCTGTACTATTATATAAAAACAAATAGCTGATAAAAAGACATTTTTCACATCTTATAAATTGTTTTAAAACATATACGTAAATAAATTTTACAGTTCATTCAATGTGACTAGCAATTCAAGAGAAATGTATAAACCATATTTTAGAATAATGTAGGTAGCAACATATTGGAGATTTGTAATTTTTGGTTCATATACCATGTATATACTCTGTAGTAAATATTATGTTATTTAGCATTTATTAACTGTTTGATTGCTAGGTGGTAGGCTTTAACTCGAGATTTACAATTAACAAATTAAATTGGCTGGGAAACTTAACATGATCACGTTATTATTAAATGTACTTTGACTAAAAACTTTGTGTCACTGCAACATTTGTTTATTATTCTTAAAATTATAGTTATGGTATATATAAGCAAAATATGTCGTCAGTTATTCTAGAAAGGATCTAAATATTTTTGTTATGCCAGATATGGTAAATAATATAATAAATTATAATATTTATTTTATTTTATTTTTACCTTATTAGAGATCGATATCAAACCTTAATCCTCATAAGGATAAACAATATATTTATTAAAATATTAAGTATGTAAAGATATTAGTAATTTTTGAAAAATCGAACTGTTTGCAATAGAAATACTGGCGATAAGTTGCGTGAGATTGATAAACTATAGTATCATTAAATATTTAAATTCATAAAATTTGGATTTAGAAGACACCATATAAATCGCAGACTCGTCTGTTCACAATCTTCACAAATAAAAAGTCTTACTACTACGTAAAAACTAAATAATAAAAATTTTTGACATTCTAATTCAGGTGTCGACAACCTTTTGTATCTGAATTCAAAAATAAAAGTTTTTAAAGAAAATTTTTCTTATTAACGATAAATAGTACTTGAACGTTTTTGATTAAAAAACTAATATATTTATTCATATGAAAAATGTATATGTTTACTCATTCATAAACAGTGATTTTTGTTTTTTTTTTAAATAAAATTACATTTGCCTATAGGACTAAAGCTACAGCTTCACGTCCAAACAGCCGCAAATATCTAACGAGCAGATTGCTGACCCCTGCTTTAAACAGATGATCTTTGAGTTACCTCTTGAAATACTGTTTACGGAACCTTAAAACAACACTAGTCTTAGTGGTTTCTTTTCTGATGGCCTAGATTGTAAACCAACGATAACCTTACTTTTAAGGCCATCTAGCCTATGTCTAACAGTGCACGTCTATCGTCTAATGGTGATGATGAATAAAATTCTATTTTGATTTTGACTTAGGGGACATAATTTTTATAAATAAAAACGTAATGATTTTATTTCATAATGCAATATTATTATAAAAAATAGCGACTTTAATAGTTTATCTAAACAATTACTAGAAATATTATGAAATATTTAGTTTTATTGATATGCTCAATATAAAATAAATATGCATATATTATTATAAAATAAAAATAAATATATTAGAGGGATAAAATAGTTAATTGAATATATATATATATACATAATATCGTTAAATGTATCAATTGAATCTCCTTTCAAAATTTGAGTAAATAACAATCGATTACATCGATATTATTTCTGTTTTCGGAAAGATTATTTACACCACCGATGTTTTGTTCTATAACATAAATTATGTATTTATGTATGTAATAAAACTGTAATTTTAATATAATATTATAAGATAGTTGTAGTTAATCATAAATATCGATAAACACATATACAAGCACATACTTATTGGTTTCTAATGAACATCATCAACATCGATATCTTGTCATGTAAATATCGATGCTTCATAAACGTCCACCATAATGAGATATACGAATTCAAAAGAATAACGTTAGTTTAAGAAATTTTAATGTTTGTGATGATTTTTGATGGTGACACTTCTTTGTATGGAAAATCAAACGCAATAGTTTTAATACAATAATTAAAAAATCTTTGAATAATTTATCTGCAATAGTAAAACTGATATTTATTAATTGCATTAGCAGAAAAGCAGTTTATAAAAATGGATGAACTGCAAACTTTTTTCAATAATCCTTTTCCATCAAATTCTCAAGTAACTAAACTAAGGGGCCCCATTACTGGTGGTCTGCATATAACTAAAGAAGATAACATTAATCAATTAAATAGACCTGAAGAACATCGCCGATCTATGGTAGTAAGTGGTACTGACTATGCACGTGAAATCAGAGAAAAGGAGACTGAAATGTATCTTAAGGTGGGTGATATAGCGTTCATTAAAAAACTACTTTATTTCAACATAATTTACAACTAACGGAAAGGAAACAAGTAATAAGTAAATGTGAAAAAATATGAATGATCTTAAGTAATGAATGTAATGCTTATAAAAAGTTTAAATAACATCTTTACAACAATAGACTATTGATTGTGTTTAGATATAAAATTAAATAAATGACAAGTAAGCAGTATGTTCACCTAAATAATAAACGGTATATGTTACACATTGGTTTTGATCTTATGGTGAATTTTTTATAGAGAATTTGTAGAAAATATTATCTACCACTATAATGTTAAATTGCATTTGCTGTTGATCTACAATAATAATTCTTAAACCTAAATTCATAACATCTTTAGTTTTTTTGTGAAATTAGAAGGGTAATAGTGCGCAATAGCCCTTTACTTGCCTATGAAATGCCCTTTACTATAACATGATAAACTAATTAAGTTTATTTTGTTACAAGTACAAAGCTATTAGATTACCATTGAATAATGGTTTTATTTTTTATTTATAAAACTTTATACATAATGAAAACCTGGTATAAAATTTTTAATGTAATAGATTTTATATAAACTAAATGAAACAAAATTGAACTATTAGATATATTTTTCATCAAACTGTATATAACTGGTAAAATGTTTAGTTTTACTTCATTTACCATTTTATCTGTTAAAAAGAGGACATGACTAAAAGTAACATGTCTTATTTTTCCATATTCTATATCACTCTGGGTGTCATAAATTAAATATATAATGCAAGTGCAATAATAAACTTCACACCAGTCAAAAAAGCTTGGGCAAGAAAAGACAATGAGTCGCTAGTCATCAATGTGTTAATGAATAATAACTTATGAATACTAATAGAAATAATTATATTATAGAATGAAAGAGATCGCAAATATTATGAAAGTATTCCTGGTGGACTCGATTCTTTAGAGCATTTGTCAACATTAGGTATGTCAATGCAGAATATTGAACAACTCACAGAGGAAGCAATGAATGAAGTGTATAACAAGTACTCATTTCAAAGGAAGGAGGATACCAACAATTTGGCTATTAATGACTATAGACAGCAGGTAATACTTTCTTGCCACACAAATATTTTATAGGGTTAATGGAAAAAGATAATTACATATAAATTTGTTACTTTTATTTACTTAAAAAATCTATGCCCATAATAGTGTAACAAATTGAGTAGGAAATTGCTGATAGTAACAAATAATGTTTGTTTATTCATATAATTTTGTTAGTAATTTTTTTCCAGTTACTTAAATGCAATTTTCACTTGAAGTGACAATGATACCTCAAATGGTGAAGTCTTTGCTTTTATATTAATGACTACCCAAACACCAATATGTTACTATGGTGACAAATTGTCATTCAATGTGGTAGCTAGCTATACACTGCCGGCCAAAAGTTTGAGACCACTTTGTACACAGGTTATAATTTGCAAAATATTTTAAATCTGCGTA
>DWQX01003621.1:0-17228 GCA_018245475.1 Pharmacophagus antenor
ATTTTATATATAATTAAAATTTATATATATATTTAGGTTATGTATTTTTTTTCTTTATTCCACTAAATATCGATTGTTTATTTTGTTTTCACTGTTATTAAGTGTTAAACTTAAGATTTATATGCCTTATGTTGTGTCCATCTGTTATAAGAGATGGAATAAAAATATAACTATGTATACATGTGAATGTATGTAAGCTCGATAGTGATTTCAGTTGATGGCAATAAATAAATAAATACAGAGCGACACGTATTTTTTGGTGAACTTGCGCTGCGGGATACCGAACCCTCGTTGTTTGGCACGAGCTATGTTACCGATTTACAAACATTAAGCCAAGCAATGTTCATTATCCGAAGCCAGTACTTGCGAAGCCATGTATCATTGTAATGTGACCAAAATTAAAGTGACCGTCCAATTTCCGGGGTCCCAAAAACAACAGCACCTGTCCCTGCCGGCCCCGAGCGGGCAGCGGCGCGAGGATTTATCACCCGTTACGCGGAATTTTTAATGTAACACACCCCGCCACTCGACTACCTAATGTGTTGTGGAAACAGAAAATGGATTATCCGTTATTTGGCTGTGCAAATAAGCTTTTGTGATTTGTTAGTTGCTTCGAATTGTTCACGATGATGTAAACGAATTGGTAAAAGCGTCACGAATTTTTTACAGATTTTGCTTATAAATTTTTGTATGATACACCATGTAGATCCGGAATTGATTTAATATGTAGGTTTAGAAAAAAAAACAACTGTATTCGCTGTTCTTATAGTCGCTAAGGATAGATAAATAAATGTTTTATCACTACAGAGTCAATTTTTATGTAAAATTATTACTGAAAAAAAAAAACAATGTCGAGTCCGCCAAATCTATCGATCCCTTCAATTTATAAACATGAAGCTGTTTTTTAACCCTGATCATAGCAAGACCGAATTTACATAACTCTCAATTATATTGGGATTACTAACGACTGCTGCACGCATGCTAAATGTAAATAAAAAAAATATCGTCGCTACCGGGTTGTACGGCGGAGGCGACGCAATATTCATTTTCATTTCATTCTGAAAAACAGACCTAATGTAGACGCACAATTTTATATTATTGTTATTGTAATTTATTGAAGCTTTGCTTTAATAATAACGAGGAGTTTGCGTTTGTGAAATTTAAGCTAATTTCGAACGGTAGGAAGAAAGTAATAAATCATGGCAATCTATTACGCTGTTAACAATTAACAAATTACTTGGTTCTAGTATTGGAAAGGATGCTTTTTGGATGGGTGGGGATGCCTGTACGTATAGCAGAAAAATCAGAAGCATCAGCCAGTCCGAAGCGTGAGCGTGATTATTATCAGATGGATTGTATATTTTTCGTCCATGTTTTTTTTTTAACAAATCTAATTAAAGTTCCTAACAGTGTTGTTTAACAAGTTAATAAATAGTCGCTTAGATTAATCCACGTCACAATTATACTGACGCCTTTATATTCGAATGATATTCATGCTGTTAGTATTTTTGACGATATTGACAGTTTCATCGACTCAAGGCTACGTCTCTTGTCAATGTGGTTCATATCACAGACAACCTACCCATATCCATATCGTCGGACTCATGAAATCGAACGATGACGTCACATTGCATGTGTGCGTTGTGAATAGTGAACAAATTCCGCGCCAACGTAAAAAGCATGAATAATTTTACATTATTGAAGACGCAGTAAAACAGTTAATTCTATATGATTAGACAGTCTCTGATATTGTTTTTTTTTTATATTTGAATGCGTATAGTTAAACTGTAGAGAATGTCACTAATACTGGAACTACCAACTGCTCCAAAAGATCTGATGCACCAATTGTTCAAAACACATTCTCTTTTAAATTCCTTATAATAATTTTGATAAAATATGTTTTGGTTTCCTTATATAATATTCATCTTACAAATTTCATTCATTGATTGTTTTTTTCTTTTTTAAGTTTGTAGTTAGCACAACTAGCTACATTAAAAACATTGGCAGTTCTAGTGTTAAGAGAAAATTACGATTCAATTACAGTAGTGTAACTCCTATGCCAAAAGCAACGTTATCGTATAGACGATAATTTGCATACCAAACTGGTCATTAGCGAGTTTACTTAGTTCAAATTGACAAGGTTAACCGATGTTCGACATGAGTGATCAGTGTTGGTTCTTAACTAATGGAACACTGGCACGGTTGCTATAAACTCAATGTAAATATGATATAATACAGAATATATATTTAAGCTTCTACTTTAATTTATTACTTTCGAAAGTTTTTTGTCACTCAATTTGATATGAACGGAATTTGAAATTGATCCACACAAAATATCGTAAAGTATTTTATAAAATACTTTAGAACCCTCGAAATTATATGGATGGATACTTGATATGTGTACTAGCTTTTAGATGATTACCGGTGATGTCATTTACATTACCTAATATTAGCTCTCGAGATAAATTTAATAATATTTAAGCAAAAAGAATACCAAAATATGCTATTAAGCGCTAATAAAAAGCAAAACGTATATTATGTGATTAACGATGCTTCAGATTTTTTTCTTTTTAAGTATTTTATTTAAAACTAAATTTATATAAATTGCTATTTGAAATTGAAATATTATCAAATGTAAATAATCAAATCAATAAACGAATAAAACTTCAATCACTTAGAACTAAATAAATAAACAATTTTAGGATATTTTTTTTCTTTTGCATCGAATAGAAGTGGAAATGATAATGAAATATAATTAAACAGTTCGGAATATAGTCAGTGAAATCATAAAGGCGTATTCATACATAAAGAAAATATGTTAAATAAACGCTTCTTATCATCTAACCTGATTGTGTTAGCACTGTATAGTGCGCGTCGGGAGCAACAATTGTGTTTATGAATTTATTAACTTATGCACTGTTAGTTTCGTGCAATATGTTGGAATGGGCTAAATACCTGGGCGCTTCTCGCCCCCGCGGATTGCGTCACAGGTGAACGATAGTCGCGGATTGGGCCCGCGCCCCGACTTCTACCATCGCTTAGCTCGCCATTTGACAGTTAGACTAAGCCAGCTTCTCTTGCCAGTGTATTCTATACCATGGATAAATGTTTATTGTGACGAACCAGAGAATATGTTTATTCAAAATAATATTTCTCCACCCTTTTCTAAGTCTTATAAAATTTCCATTTCAAATATGTAAAGGTTAAAATTGCATGTACGTCATAAAAAATTTTTAGTAGAACGCGAGGAAAAATGATATCGAGCACAAACAATATTTGCCTATCCGCTCTAATTACATTGTGGCTGAATGTTTCTGTATCATATTATTGCTGTTGCTTCAAAGTTTTAACAACGACGCTTGTTCGCTTAATTGTTGTCAGAGTTAAAAATACAAACTGAAGGTTCCTTTGTGGACAAACTTTCGCTTCGCCTTGAACAATATTACTCCAGCAAACCTAATAAAATGAATTAAGTTCTAAGTTAATTAATAAAAGTAAATTATTTTCACTTTTACTCTGTCCGCGGCGTGATACTTTCCTTCTTGTCTTAAGTGGAAGTCCTGGGTTCGATTCTCGGGCCACATGAGCAGTGATGCCTCCAGGATATGTCCGAGCACTTATATATGAACCTACATAAAAAAAAAGCATTAATACAAGACGTGATGTATCCATTTTTGAACTACATGATCAAGTTAAGAGTTCATAGCAGTTAATTTTCATAAATTATAGTGTGCTAATGCTTTAATACGTTATGCCGAGCTTACAAACTTTTACGAGAGTACTATTACTGCACACGAGTAATGGAGTCGAATGGTGATAGGGTTTTCTGAGCCCGCTTGACTAACTACCACCCGCAATTATCAACCTACCTGCATAACAGCATTGTTGTGTCCAGCAGTCATGCATGTGATGAGCAAAAAGTATTCAGGGCAAACGCGAACACCCTCTACGGTCTCATCGTTACTTAAAATCCGGTGAAATCGATGTCCAAGAGCTAGCTTATAATCGATTAAAAAAATACATTAATTACATATTACCGTTAACAATTTATCAATATCAAATCTAGATAAAAAACTTATAATAAATTACGTCATGAGTTAAAAAGAAAAACCCACATTACACTTACATAATGATGATGTAAAGTTTCTTCATTATAATAATTACATTTAATAAAGAAATGAAAATGTGATTAAAAAAAAAATTTTTTTGAAAAACCCTTCTAATTACTATTTTATGTAATTAAGGTCTAAAAATTTTCTTGTTTTTTTTCTTCTGTAAAGATTGCAGTATTCAGTGATGTAGTTATTTAAACTTAAAATGTATTATGATCAAAGCTAGAAAAAGTTTTGACTGATTTTGAGGACTATGCACAAAAATAGAATAATGAATGGCAATGAAAAAATATTAACTAATAGAACTCGATTTATTCTGACATATAGATAAGGGAATATACATAGAATGAGTAGATAGATGGATCACTACGAGTGAAGTGACTAATGCAAAAATGTTTCACTTAGACTGCAGATCGTCATAGATACTAGACATAAAACCATAGATAAATATTACATTGACAGGTATAACAGTTATTCGAAAGTCATTCTTGCTATCGGCAAATCAGTTGTTAGATAACTTATAATAAGTAATGTATATAATATCAGTAATTAAACCGGGCTTTCGTTAATTGGAATCCTTAAGTGGCTTCCGCGCGAGTAATCTAGCAAATCTAATGCTTAATTGATTAAGTACTTATAATATGAATATTAATAAGTCCATCCTACATATGCCAGAGTTCGTTAATTCTGATGTGAAATCATGCGATTTACAAATTATTATATTACGCGATTGTAAAATGTAATAACTAGAATAAAACAAGAAAATATCTAATCAAATGAGAATTTATAAGGGGTTCACGATTTGACAAATAAAAAAAGAACTCTACGATGATTCCTATTCAAATACCTGTGTCAAAAAAAAAAGTGTCCTTATAACTGCCGTCTTACAAAGGAAGCAGTAAAGTGAAGTACCACGGAGGTAGCTAAATGGCACGGAATAACTGCCATCCCGTCAACTGACCATTGTAAAGCAATTGTATCGCCTAGTTACCTTTTTAAATAACCTTAACGGACAGACCGCTGAGATTATTTCACGGATTGAAGGAGGCCTCTAACGTTTGCGCTGTGCATACAACAGCGGCGTCCTCCGAGACTGCATCGGTCGCGGGCGCGCTCGGACGCGTCTGCGTAACAATCAATATGCTAATCCAGTTAAGTCGCCCCTCGGATGCGGCCCATACGTATAATGTATTTGTTTGCGGCACGCACATTCGGCACGCGATCCGCCGCTGAAGTGCCACAACAAAGAGAGCCCTTGTGTTCAATTCCAACGAACGGTCGATTCCGTCCCGCCCGCTCCAGCCGTGATTTGAAATTAGAAAAAAAAAATAAGCGATTAAATTTGTTCAAACTCATTTAAGGGTCGTTAGATTTTAGTTGAAAATACTATTATTATTTAATGGGACTCTCTTGTCTAGGTGGGTTTAGGATTACATCATGCCGCAATTTCCAGTTGAAAGAGAGCTGTAGTTAAATAACAGGGATATTAACGCACTTGATTTACGGACACTTTTTTTATTAGTTCCCTTTTCGAGGACATAGTAATTTCACACATCGATCCTTATATTACTTTTTTTAAAAAAAGATATGTAAAATAAAGTTACCGTAAAAGACAAAAAAAAAAAATTTGGACACGCGTATGTCTAGTGAAATTTTCAATAAACATTTTTGAGTCAAAATCATGCGTCCCGTAGACCTAATGTTAAGACGTACCATCTTATGTCTAAACGCAGTGGGCAACGTCAAAATAAAATTGTTTTCCTACATAAAATATATCTGCAAATTGTTTACTATTAAAATAGTATTTTCAAATCATTGCTGCTACTAACTAATAGCTCTTTGTCCGTTTGTCATTTTTATCACCATACATAAATAATGAAAATAATTTGTAAATGTGATATATGAACATTTATACTTTGTTTTCTTTATTGTTAGGACAAAACGACTTGTTTTGTTGTTCATAATACGAATAGCTATTGAAATAGTCTTACCTTGCGTCAGTGTTCCCGTCCAGATATAATGTGGGAGTACAAAAGCGAATTAATTTCTAGAATAACGTCCTTTACCATCGCAGATTATAAATGTAGTAATCCATCAGAGTACAAATAAGTGAAATGGAAATTTATTTATAACGCGGAATTGTTGTCATGCGGTAGAATGCGGTATTTACTTCGAGAAGAGCATGAGTCAATACTGTATTTTAGTAAATATTTATTTATTATGTCGTAAACGGTTTAATTGACGAAATAAAAAATACATTTATTAATAAAGCTTAATACTAAGCTACAATGACATTAACAATCATTAGTGTTACACGCGTCTAGGCATGTTCCGGCCCATTAATATTCATGTCGGTGCGTACCCAAAATTAATTCCGCATTTGATTTATCTGCCTTCGACCGTATACTACTTAGAGTTTACATTAAAGCAAACTGTTCATGTACGATGTACGTATCAGTGGCTTAATAGTGGGTAATTATAATTAATCGATTTCAACTCCTATTGCCACACACCGACAGTTTAACTTATTAATTATGTTACTTTATGAGAAGCTTATGTCTGCCATAAGATTTTATAACATTGCGCTAAACACTTGATCACAATTTCACACGATGTTAAGTGACTCAAATGAAGCGTACTCCTCAGAATATTCTAGCTGTGACCGCCGGTATACTGCAACAATGGTGTTTCGATAGGTTGACGTAAACGGTGGGAGCTGCAGCGGGTGCGAGAAAACCATAGCCGAACATTACTCATTTGGCGTGAAAGTTGCACAGAAGTCAGCTTTACTTGGCAAATGGTAAACCACCGTGTCATGAAGGCAAACAAAGATAATGATGAATGAAAAAGATAATGTGCCGTGGCACTGTACATCAAGTTTTATATATTGTTATTTAAAATACGAAGGCCTCCTTCCACACATAATAAAATTTAATTAATTACCGTATTCGTGAATTTTAGACATTTTTATTTCTTTTGTATTATTGTATAAGCCATAAATATCGAGTTTGATCCACAGAAAATAACTACGATAAAATTCTACTAGAATCACCAACAGAGATGGCAGTTGGTAAGTGTCAATAAGACGGTATTCATGAATAATGGACATTAAACTATTTTTATTTTAAAAAAAGACATGAAAATCAGACATATAATGAAAATGTAAAAAGGAAAACATAAATTAACACAGTTTATTCGCCTTAGTATTTCTATCCGCTTAAAGTGAGGGTCTTCAGGAGCACAGTTAATAAGCTTTTGCTGAAGTAGTTGCGCTCTACCGTGTAAGACTATATAGTCACTTAGTGCTAAGTGACGATATTGCCTTAAGAGATATTGGGGTTAAGTACTGGCTGACATAATTACTTTATATATTTTAAAAGAGAAGATATCCAAAGAATATTACTACAGTGGTGCAAAAAGTTGTATACACGAGGATCCCTTAATATGTGTTAAATTAATAATGAAATACACAATAAATGAAACACATAAGAACGCCTGTTGATTGAACTTTATTACAGATGTCTGTTTGACTTTTGAAATTTAAAAATATGAGTAATTAGTTTCTTCTAGAAATATATTGAGCTTTTTAATACATTATGATTTATGATCAAGTTTTATTAAACGAAAATCATTATCAAGTAGGCTTTTAATGATAACAAATTATTATTATTAATAATACATTATATTAAAATGACACCTCATGAGGATGCCCGATGTAGTAACCGAATGCGTTGAGATTGTAATTTAGTAGTTAGTTTTTGTTATTAATTGAAGGGGAACAGCAAAATATTCAATATTTTTTTTTGTTTTATTAAGTCATGAACTTCCCCAAAGTAACGATTGAATAAATAAATTATGTTAACATTTTGACGTCCGAATGTTTCAGTAAAGTTTTTATGAGTTTTAAAAAATTAAATAAAATATAGGTTCTGGGTATAATAAAATAAAAATCATTTAAAAAGTTCTTTATTATATTTAAAACGAAAGACACAAATAAGGTGTTTTTATCAATTGTTTTTGTTTTTTTTTTTGATTGAATTGACACCCCAAGATTTGTTCATCTGTTACTTTTTACTCGTAACAAAACGACACCACTGTGTAGTCGCCGTCAAAGTGTTAAAGGCAGACATTAAGAAAAGCATCATTACTAAGCTTATTAATGGAGCAGGCATACTGAAACTAACTTCTGTAAAGTTCAGTTGAGGAAATGAAGTGTTTAATTAATCAGTGGTACGAGTACATCGGATAAAACCGGTGACAATGAATGTATTACTTATACAGTGGGAGAAAAACAGAAGCAGGTGTGTTTTTCGCTGATAGACTCATTAGGATTTTCTATGAAGGGATGAGAGAAAGTATTGGATGTGCTTACTAAGGAAAATTGCAGGCTATCTAACAAACACTATTGATTATGTCTATAGACATGTGTATTGAATAGAATTAAAAAATATTCGGATTTCGTGAACGTTACATAACAGTTAAAATAATAAATATATATATTTAAATTCTTCTTCTCTAAATGTATTGTCATTACTGAAGGTTTGCAATATGTAATTTAAATTTCTCCTTATCCATGACTAAACGGAGTTGTCTGCGATTGTTTTATGGCAGGCCCTTAATGTACGAGTATGTTCCGTAGCCATGACCTCTTGCATATTTTATCCTTTATTATATTCTTGCACCTTTCATCCGTTTTATTTTGTCCATCACAACAGTTGTTAGCTTATATTTATCGCGTGGTCTTTACTTAAAAATTATGCCCTTTGATAGTTTTAATCAAAATGATGTAATATAAATGTATATTAAGTATTAAAATAGTTAAATCTATCATCCGTTAAAATATAGTTTTACAAAACGCTACCTTGGCATTGCATATAAACTTTCATTAATTTGAAGATGTTAGTTAAATTAATCTTACCCCAAGCTCCTTTGAAAGTTCTGGAGTCTTGCAGTTATGAATAAAGCAGAAATATCGGAGTGCGGGACATGATACCTCCATTAGGGACGCAAGATGCAAGAGGCTGCATTCAAAGCATAATCTACGAGATAATTTCTTACCGGCCTTTTTAAGTAAGTAACTCCTTAAGAGTTGACATTTCTAAGAAAATTGCCACGTACTAATATTATGAGATGCAAAATATTTTAATTCAATTTATTAGAGATTCTGTAAATATTGTGGCGTAATGGTTCAGTCGCTTGTTTAGTAACACGTAGGTCCCGGTTTCGGTGCTCGGGCCACAGGAATAGTGAATCTGGACGGTGAAAGGTTCTTCAAATCCACCTGGCTAGCTACCACCCTCAATGTCTATCTGCCGCCACAACAGCAATGATGTGTTCCGGCAGTCACACATGTGAGAGCCAGATGTTTTCTGCCGTCTACGGCCTCACTGTCGCTTAACATCAGGTAAAGTCGAGGAAGAAAGTGTTAGCCCATAACCAATAAAAGTCTCGTCGTCTTAAAATTAGATTTTAATTCCCATACGATAAAGAATATATATTCGATGCGACTTCGTTGTCGGCTCGAAATAAATATCATCATAATACATCAATGTTAAAAGCTGCTGCTGCCGCTGCTGGATTCGGTGAAGTTTTTTTGACGACTATTACAGCTTCATCATCATCATTCGGTGATCCGTGAGCACTTAATATTAAAGGGAAGAAGGAATTTAATGGGTTTTGAGTAGTTGTACGTTTTTCTTGTTAAAGGAAGCCTAGATCCTCACCGCTGTAGATATTTCTGTAGCATCCAAACTACTGTTAATACAGTGTGCAAACATGACATTTCAGTTTCATAGGGTATTGTGGCTAGTTTAATTATTACGTAATGAGAATAAAATGTAAAATGTCTTGACACAGTGATACGTCTCTCGTGTTTGCACTGCCGATAGGCGACGGTGCCCTTTTACCATCACAAGAATAGCTCGTTTGTCGTTTATAATGTAGTAGTAAATTAAATATTTCAATTAGTATAATTTTGTTACGTCTTAATATCCAAGTCAACATTCCCGTGTTAAACCTGCGTTAAAAAAGTAATTTTAAAATAATTATATACGAACTATTTTGTTGCACAGGTTTCCACCTAGAAGCCGGCCAATTATAACGCCATGCTTCTTTATGCGATACAAATTGCTTTTTTATCATGCCGCCATATCGAACCGTATCACGTATGCAGAGGGATTTGCACGTTCTATGCAATTTAGATTTTACTGTTAAGCGAAGCAATAGTCGGGTGTGGCTGCAGTGTTATTACACCGGCGACCACATTAAAATAAAAAAAAAACATATACAATTTTATGAAACGGGTAGATGATTTTGTGTTAAGTGATAAATGGCATCAGAATGCGTATTCTTTGGTCTTTTTTGTCACTTTTTTATCACAAAAACAATTTATTTACAAGAGACAACAACTATTGACAATATAATGGTAGTGCCTAGCAAGGGGACTAATGTGGCAACGAAAACAAACATAAAATGTCCGGCGTACAAAGTCGACAAACAATACGCTACGGGAACAATTGAAATATATACTCTATTGCAGTAATTTATAATGTTTATTTCTGAAAAATTGTATAGTTTATTACTCAAAAGGGCTTTAGTAACATTTCACTTACCTATTACATACACGGATTAAATTATAACAAAGTAATCATTGTCCAATGAGCATAGACACATCATTCTGTCCACACATTTAACGAAAAGCATTCAAGTGAACAGGGAAGAGGCTTCAGCTAAATTGGATACCTCAATGTATAACCATTGTAAGGAGAGCTCTTGCGTAATATTTTTACTTAATAAAATGTCCATATAACGCAGGTCTGTCGTAAATGGTACCACTGGTCAGTGGTTTGGAAACTCCAGATAATGTAACGAAGTTATGGCGCGCGCTTGCGAATGAACATTCTTAAAATTAATTTCTTCAAATGTACGAACTATTAAAGTATATTACACTTGGTAAATCTGTGCTGAAATCGCTCGTAACATTAAGGAGAGATTTCGTGCAACACGCTAAAGGAAATTTAGTTTTGCTCAAGCGATTTTAGCTCTAATAGTTTAATGGCAGCGTGGTTAAACGTTACAACATAAAGTGCTTCGGGCTTCATCTTTTATTACTTAAACATTTGTTGTTTAGTTTAATTGTTCAAATTAGTTTTGGAACAGTGTTTGAAATCAAATATTCTAAACCAGAGAAAACCAAGAAATTACTTGAAAATTATTTCAGATTTACGACTTGCCTTGACTCAAAGGTTGCAGTTTTGAGACAATACAATTAAATTGTCGCCTTGATTGTTATATTTAAAGGAAAATTTATTAATATTGGTGGTAGTATTAAAGTATTTATTAAAGATCTACGTCTGTTCCAAACAAATATATGTCTCGCTCATCAACATCATCCTAAAAATTGGTGGCATTGAAAAATATACTTTGTCACATTTCATTAAAGCGTAATTTCTGGGGGTTGGTCGGCTATTCGGCGGACCGAAGGTGACCCTCTAGTTATTATTAAATACTTAAATATTATTGTCTCCGTGGATTTTAATGTGAAAACAAATAATTTATTTTAATTACAAATGTGCTGTAACTTCTTCAGTTTCTTGGAATTTTAATGTGAACATTAATTTTTCTTTTTTTAACCTGTAGCGTATTTAAATTACAAATGATATTTCTCAGCTTTAAGCCTTTGCGGACAAGAGGCGACTCTCGGTCGCCACGTTGTTTCGTGCGGCAGAACGAGTGGCGTGTGCGTGGCGTAATTTTTGTAAGAATATAGTTATTATATCATCCTTCTCCAAGTGTTAAAGATGCATAGATAGATAAACTATTGAAAAGTAATGTCTTTAGTATCGTTTATAAGTTAGAGGACATTTTATTGCATTATATGAATCACTCAACACAAAAGTCGTCGTCCGCAAAGGGTTAACTTTTCAATGAGTTTCAATTTA
This sequence comes from Pharmacophagus antenor, assembly GCA_018245475.1. Classification (NCBI taxonomy): domain Eukaryota; kingdom Metazoa; phylum Arthropoda; class Insecta; order Lepidoptera; family Papilionidae; genus Pharmacophagus; species Pharmacophagus antenor. The sequence goes on from DWQX01003621.1 coordinate 12,053, forward strand.
GACGTCTAAAAAACAGTGAAGAATAAATATTCTATTCGAGGCAGTTGCGTTGTACACAAATCATATGTAACGTGCGTCGTAGGCACGTGTCTATAACGTAGTTCGCTTCGGCGCCGCATTTCCCGTAGACACGTCCATTGTCTTCGACGCGCGGTACAGTTTACTGACACGTCTACAAATAATCGAATGGACGGCGCGAAGCAGACTTACTCGGATAAGTTTCACATGCGTTACATCTTTGCTCGTGAGTTATTATGATACAATGTTTCGTTTGTAATCGAATGAAATCTTTTATAGTGAAACTATTTACAAAATTATAAACCAAATATAAACAATGTAAATACTATAGAAGAAAGAAAAGCACCAGGTCATTCACAACTGATAGATTACCCAGCAAACTGTCATTGCCTCGTTGGATTTCAATGGTTATTCTATGTTTATTATTATTTTTTTACATCCCTTACAAGATTATTTTTTATTTGGAGAGGATAAAAAAGCGTTTACTATATTAAAGGTCAAAGGTATCTTTTATACTCGAAAATGATAATTATTTTATGAATGTCATTTTCCTTGTGCATAATAGGACTACATGGTATTGATGTAAACCAAATTAAACCCGATTAAAAATATTTAATCTGGTAAAAAAGACACACTCGCACTCCGACATGCACACGCTCGCACAATCACACTCGTCTCCTGGAACAACAATTTTTTATACTTTATAGGAATAGCCGGCTAATTTCATTAAATTTGTAATTTGAATTCATGTAAAGTTTTATTTTAATTTATTTATATATTTTATCAATAATCATCTCTGTTGCGGGGTGCCATAAACGTCAACTTCATTATAAAATGGGTACGTTAACAAGAAATTGGTTAGATTGACTAGATCGCGTAGATTATATGTTGACATAGTATTTGAAACTTAACTGCCATGCGAAAGGGTTAAAAATCGCGTGTCTCTTTAAATTGTTTGCGATCAAACAAGTCATGACGTCCGTCGACACCTCAATGTAATTGACGAATTGTGTTTCCTGTTAATTTACCGTTGGTTATCCCTACATATACTATCCAAATTGTAAATATATTATCGAGAAACTCTCAGTTAACGAGAAACGCACACGCGTTAGTTCATACAAAAGGAAATACGTGTTAATCGATCATTAGAGTACTATTCCGTGATAACGAAAATATCATTATTCATGTTACAAAAGGTATCGCAACACATGCAATTTCTGCGCGGCGGTATAATTCAAATCGGAACAAAACGTTAACGCAGGCGGCAAATAATTCACAATGCAGAATTTTACGTATAATAACCGAACGTTACAAGTTACTTGGATATTCCAAGCGATTATGTACATTATTTTAATGCTTTTGTAGTTTAAATTGGCTTGGCTTTTAATGCATTAAGGGCGTTATGACTGAAGCGTAGGAAACACGGATGGGCGGACTTCAATTGATAGCGAAGTTTGCGGTTTGGACGGTAGGGGGGTTCGATGTACACGTATGAGTGGAACTCAAACAATTTACTTTGTACGCATTTAATGATTCGCGATTCGATTCCAAATCTTCAATGAAATAAACCGAGTATATCAGAAAACCTTTTAAAACCTTAAGCGATGTCCGCGTGACGTTTATATGAGTATTTTGAAATTAAAACATACGTTTTACATTGAAATAATAAGCAGTAAAAGACTGTGCATCATATTTTAACACTAAGTTTACGGACACTTTTTCACGGTTTCCTTTTCGACGCCGTAATAATTTCATACATCTATATTTATATTTCGTTTTTTAGAAAAAGAAATTAAAGCAAAATTTGCAGGAGAGAATGAGGAAAAAACACTGAAAATTCAGACACACGTGAGTACAGCGAAATTTTTATTAAACATTGTCGAGTCAAAATGACGCCTCCTGTGAACCTAGTGTTAACAAGAAGCGGACTTGGACCAATGAATATATTTAAATCAATTGTAAATATTTATGGTTGTAGAACAAAATAGAGGAAAATTACACAGAAGACATAAACAAAACCACACAGGTAAGAATTTCTTATAACAAAAAAATCTAGTTTCGTTTACAAACTGCTAATTCCAAATTTAATTTTGCCAATAACATTATCAATGAATATTCGCTAATACTTTTTACATATCAGGGTGAGAAAGATTTTAAAGAGTAGTAATCTCTAAATAACCTTGCAGAATACATTGTAAGGGACGATTTAGTTAATTGTAACCAGTTATAGCGTTTTCAGCGCAACCTGTATCAGTAATCAATCATTTAGACATCATCGAAGAAGTTGCAAAGCCCTTCTAAATAAAGTATTAAATATCCATTAAGGAGATACGCTCTAAGCGCCCGTCTCTGCCAGTCCCATATTGTTCTCTCCTTTACGTGGTACAGATAAGCCCGGTGCGTAAACACGTGAACCCATGAAAAGAACTAACGATCCGTGTTCAAGAGTATTGAAAATTTATTCTAAGTACGCGAGGGTGTTGAATGGTTACTTATGGAACTGCTCCAGCTGAATACACGACCAATTCCCTTTGACCTATTCACTCCCATGATAACTGCTCAAACAGAACGGAACAAGCGAGAGGAGTGAAGGTCATATTACACTGGTACTTTTTAAAGGCGGTTTGCAGTGCGAACGCCAAGGGAAAATATGTGAAGTTTGAGCCTGTATTTTTCGGTTTATAAACAAGAGTTTATTTTATAGCGGAGTTAACACGATGTACGTGGAATTTGTGATGGCGGTTTTGTTAAACTTGATGTAGACGACGCCCATAGTAAAGCACGGAGTACAAAGTGCAGGATTATCTCATGACTTTTAGAAAGTATATCAAATAAACTCTGTCTTGCTCTTCTCAGGTTTTTGGGAGGTATTCGAGGAAGTATTTTTGATTTCTCCAAAATTGATCTATAGCAGAATACAGGCGACATATTTATTTTTAAAATTTTAACCTTTTAAATATCCGTAGTAACGTGTTCAATCTGTTTTATTTACAATAAAAATTATGAACATAATCAAGCTGTATTAACAACGAATTCATTTAAAACAAGATCTAAAATAGAAATATTTCTAAAAGCAGTGCTTCAATCATTGGTTCATTTTTCAAATTTGCAGACTTCATCCGGGCGAATAATTCGTTTACAATAGAGCGCATTGTATTTTCAAATGCCTCGTCTGGATTCGGCCGTAATATTCGAGTCATGAAAGCTTCGACAACAGTCCGGCCGGGGTCGGGATTGGCTCGGGCGGGGGCATTCTGCAGGTTTTGATTTATGATGGATGCCAACACCGACCCCCCTTTTGACCGTCCGACATATTTTTCGCATTACTCCAGTGAAGAAAGCGAAAGTTCGCCCCGATGACGCTGTGATGCAACGACGCGCGATGCCGGACAAATTCCAGACATATTTTATTATCGTAAAAGATGATTTTTTATACACTTTATAAGCGATTCATCATGCAGACTAGACTTTAGTAAAATGTATTTTCGTTATATAATAAAAAGAGTAATGGTCAGTTTTCTATTAGTTAATGGCTTCTTATTTTTATAATTAAAGTTGGCAAATAATCGAGCGGTACATATGGTGAAAAGTGATTACCATTACTCAAAGACAGTCGCTTTATACGAGCTTGTCGTTCCTGGAGTAATCTTATTTTAAGATATCATCGTCAGCCTGCAGCAGTTCACCGCTGGACAAAGGCTTCTTCTAAGAAACATTCTACGACACGTCGACTTCTTCAGAGGTTACTTCTGCGACAAATGCTATACATTGCCACTTCAGTTTACACATTAGATACCATAAGTCGTTGATTTGATTCACTGGCGAATGTAAAATATACATGAATTCAATTCAACATTATATATATATATGTACACAATACGTCTATACCATGTGCTGAAATGAAAAATCTTAACAAAAAGTATTCTTATTACTACAGCCGAAAAATACGTTCGCCTCGCACAAGAAAATTTATATTAAAACAAAAACGTTACGCTAAATGAAACTTGGGGCTTATTTTTCTCGGGTTCCTTTGAAACCGTCCGTTTTGATAGCGACGGATACAATTTTCCACATCAAAGGGCACCGCTGCGTAGCTTTATATTAGAACAGGTTGTTTTCTTATTAATTTAATTGGAATACATTTTATGTCAAAAATAAATTAACAAAATGGGGAATATAACTTTTTTTTTTCTCCACCAATAATATTTATTTGGGGTGTTTATTCACATTTATGAACTGAAGTAATAAGCTATGAGTACGAGCTTATCACAAGCGATGGATGATTCGGGAATACTCTTTTTCGTTAGATTTATTGAAATCTTTACTGTTACAATACATATATTGTCCATATTTTTTACATTAGTATGGTCACATTGCTCCTTTTGATTTTTCATTGTAAATACTATTAATATAAACAATTTAATATTCAATTTTAATTTCAAGCAAAATAAAAAGAAGATTTTCAACTTGTGTATTTTTTCTTTTTTTTTTAAAGAATTTTCTATCGTGTAGCTTCATGTTAATAAAGATATTTAATCAAACTGCTTGGTTGACTAGGTATGAACAGCATTGATTCAGTTTGCTATTACGTTTTAATATGTAAAATATTAAATTTATCATTGATAAGAATTATTAGAGATATGCGTAATGCGTAAACATTAGCGCAGTAATAAGTATTAAATGCATAGAAAATAGGTAATACGGTAATGCATATCATTCCCGTATTTCAGTAGTGTCATTAACCCCAAAGAAAAAAACTTGCGTAACGACGCCAACGATAAAACATAAAAATTAAATATTTCGCCTCTGCCGTCTCCCATAAAGTATATTTTAAAATTGGTTAAAAACATTTTGCATGTTGATAAATTGAGAAAGTTAAAATATCCAACGCGAATAACGCAACACAGTTCACGGTTAACTCCGTGAAATAACAGCGGTCTATTTGAACGAGTAAAACTTATAACAAGCGAGTAACGGAAGTCGGTTAGTGAACGGTTCACAGGAACTTAGTAATGAGATATCCCCTGTAGCCAGGATTTACTACGCGCTGTTTGTAAACAAACTCGGAGTATCTTAGGTTAATAGTATACACAGGGTTAGCTTTATTAGAGAACTCTCGTTTTACGTTTATCTCATATTATATATATATATATATATA
>DWQX01003622.1:0-17228 GCA_018245475.1 Pharmacophagus antenor
CTTTACAAGAGAGTTGGAACAATGTTTCACAAGAAACTATCAATAAACTAATAGCCCGGTTACCAAAATTGGTCAAAAAAGTTATAAAAGGTAAGGGAAGATTTTTCGACGAAGTTAGTTTAAATAATATATTTTTTTTTATTAATAATAATGGCAATTATTGTAGTTTTTAAATTATTTCATGTTATATAACAAGTTTCCTATTTAATAAGGTAAATAAATAATTTGTAGAGCACTCACTTTTGGAGTTTTATTTAATATTGTAATTTTTCAAGGTGGTCTCAAACTTTTGGCAGGCAGTGTATATCGAATTAAATATTGGTGTCAAGACCGCTGGTGATCCAGCAGCACGATTTAAGTTATATCGTATTAATCTCATTTGTCTCGAATTTCGGAGTTTTTTTTTAGTTTCAAGTAAAGTACGAAGATCCGAACGTTTAGTGCGATGTTCTGTGCAATAACCTCAACTCGTCGAACTCTTACTTTTACATCCATCTATTTTTAAATGGACCACTATTTATTTTTGTGATTAATAAAAAACTTCTTAAATCAAGTTATAACAACTTATGTCCTCGCCGAATGATGTCACTAAATTGAAAATAAATATGTTCAGATTCAGCAGCACTCTTAAAAAAAAAAAGAAATCATTATGGAGAAATGAGGACGTGTGCAGATTTCATTTAAGCACACAATTATAAAAATTTAGTATGGCCATGTTGTGATTATTTAATTGAGGGAATTATAATTGTTTCAGATTTCTAATAACTGGTACTTTAACTCATTATTTCGTACTTTAATGTGTTAGAAATCTCTGAAAATTTAAAGTTTGAATGAAACTAACTTTTTTACCGAGTTAGGATTCACGTCTTTAAGAAAAGTCCGTATGAAGCGCATTCAGTAACTTAACATAATCAAATTGAGATACTCGCGTGTTTCATTAATGATTGTTAATGTCACTGTTCGGATTTTGTAGATAGAAGCTTTTGTTCTACTTAGTGCCTCAGATTTTTTTTATTAAACCTACGTACGTCTATTCACTTGCGCCGTGTTTCCCATTCATTACTTATTTTCCAACATTAGGCCTATCGGAGGAAGTTTTATATTAGAATAACTAGTACCTTCACACTTAATTTGTATTTATGCTTTTTCTATCGCAATAACTGTGTGCATTAAAATAAATAAACTGTCAGTAAATCACTGCCCCAAAGGGATTTAAGTGAAGTATAATATAAGAATACTGTAAGCACTTTTCTAACTGTACCCTATATCTCACCTACAAAAATTTCAAGAATATCAATATTTTCCCCAATTAACACTTCCATATGCATGAAAAATGGATGGGCATGAGATGATATATTTATGAACTAATAGAAAAGTTTAATAATTATAAAAAAATAAATTCAACCGTCAACATTTCATTAAATAGGGATATATGAGACATACTTACTTAATAATAAAGTAAATGTTGATTGATGTGTACAATTCTTAATTAAAATTATTTTATAATTTGTTCACTTTATGTAACTCAATGAAACCATTTGCTTAGATTGTGCTGTGTGAAAAGATCTATTTGATTACAATAAAATGAAGATATCACTGTACAAGTCATACAAGTGACATTCCATAATTTATGCTTTTTTGTAAAACTGCCAAGAAATTTATTACACAATAATACTTTGAGACATTTTGACCTTTACTCAAAATTAAAAAAAAAATAATATAAAGTGAATTACAAATTTTAGTATTATTTATGGGCAAGTTAGATATATTATACCCCTTTCCGAGAAATACTTAATAATTTAAATCTTCGACAAAGAAACACTAAATAATTTTCTAATGTTTTTGATTGATATTAAATGTTACAATCATTACAAAAAAACAAAGAACACTAAGTCATAGATGATAACTGTTACATAAAATGTTTTATTGAATGTCATTGACCTTTTTTTGTTTCAAATAACTTTTACCTAAAGAACTTCAAATACATTAGTTCTGAATTAACTACCCAGCTTATTTTTATAATTAAAGCAAAAAAAAAATGTTGTATGCTTATCTAATAATCAAAAACTTATTAAAATCATTTATGAAAAAAAAATATGCCTTAATGAGTAAACAGTACCAATTTAAATTTTTTTGAAAGTTACCATCGAAGGTAAAAATGTTATTAAATTACATATGGAGACCTCATTCACTAGTAAAATTTAGCAATAACAAACAATAAATATAATTTTTGATATCACAATGAAAATTAGGTGAAAAATAACATGAAAAACATTGTTTTCGTTTACAATAATACTCACAAACTGTTGTCTCTTATTATCAGGGAATCATTAGGATGGATAATGTTAATTTTTTTAAAGACGGTAATATAAAAATCTTTTACGTTAAAAATATCTATCCGAATGTAAATGTTATTTTGAATTAAACTCCTTCCCTCCTTGTAACCCCATTTACTAGTGACAGTTATCACCTCCACATGACCTTCAATTGAAACGTTTTGTCGCACAAAATTGTGAATACAAGCAAATACAATATCAAGTATTATGAAGTAAAATATTTCAAGCAAAACTGCAATGTTAGCTCCCATATAATGTAATTTTTCATTCTATAAAATTTATTCTGTATTATTTTTATACAGCTAATTAATAAATATTAATTTTGATATAATACAATTTAACAAACCGGAAAATATACCGGTAAGACAAATATTAAAGGAACTATATATTTTTATCTTTTAGTATAATTAACACACAATAACTTTATACAAAAACATTATAGTGAAACGAATCTAGAAATAGCTAATTCAATACATAATAATGCGGGGCCGACAAGGACGTTGTTTCTAGTTATCAAAATTAATAATATTAACCATTCAGGTCTATTATGAATAGATATATTTACTTAGGTTCGCCTCATACTTTAAATTACAGAAAAAAACTTGCAATTTTATGATAAATAATTTTTAGTTCCATTTTCATTAAGCATTGCAGTGGATAAAAATAGTATCCACACTGATAATTTTTAATAACTCCAGTACAGTAGTTTAAAACCATGTATCATCTTCAGTAGAGTAATGATAACGTAATAAATGATGATGAGTATGAAGTTTTGAGTAATTAAAATATGATCAAAGATTTTAGCTTCGCATTGGCAGAGAGTTCACAAATATTGCTTTTTAAGAAATAAAGTTGTCAAATTGTAAAATTGACCAGTATTTTGGTTCACGTATTACACGTACTAAAAACTTTCAAGTTTAAAAAGTATTGAATACATTATTATTTATCCAATACCTCATATATTTTGAAGAAAGTAGCAAGCTGTGCATTTTACTTTTTACTTAACTAAATGGCACTGCGTAAATGACACAAATAGGTTAGTATGTTACATTTTCTCCACGCATATAAAATTTCATGTATTATTTCATAGTTACTTTAAATTAATGAAAGAATGAGTTCCTTACTACCTGTTTCCATATTACCAATCGGTGTTCGGGGTATGAAAGTCCTTGACCGACAGAAATTCTTACGTAAAATTGTGGTGCCAATATTAAAAGTGTGCGATGGAAACGTGTCAAAGGTGACACCAATATGCAAACATTATCTATTAAAACTTGAAAATTTTAAACCTGTTCAACCACTTAAAGAAAACAGTGAAAACCAATGTAAGGTTATTCACTTAAACCCAGAAAAAATCAACACATGGGAAGACATCATTGAAAGTGATAGACAATCTCTTAAAAATTGTGGAATTACAGAAAAGGATTTTGACTCAAAAGAATTACAGCTTACATATGATAACTTTAAATATGATACAATTTTTAAAGCTGTATTGCCAGAAAATGTAGAAACAGTTAGTGGATTCTCTCAAATAGGTCACATTGTCCATTTGAATTTGCGTGAACATCTATTAGAATACAAACAACTTATTGGTCAGGTATTAGTTGATAAAATTAAAACTTGTACTACTGTTGTAAATAAAAATAATGTTATTGATAATACATATAGGAACTTTAGTATGGAAATTGTTGCTGGAAATGAAGATTACATAGTTACAGTTAAAGAAAACTCATGCAATTTCCGATTTGATTTCTCCAAAGTATATTGGAATCCACGTCTTGGTAAAGAACGTGAGAGGGTATTGCAATTCTTCAAAGCAGGCGATGTTTTGTTTGATGTTTTCTGTGGGGTAGGTCCATTTTCAATACCGGCAGCAAAACTGAAGTGTAAAGTATATGCCAATGATTTAAATCCTGACTCATTTACTTGGTTAAACCACAATGCTAAGCTAAATAAAGTTAATATGTCACTTTTTAAATCATATAACTTAGATGGCAAAGAGTTTATTTGCACCATTTTCAAAGATTTTGTTATCGACTTATGTAATGGTAAATATATATTGGAGAAAAATTGTAAAGTACATATTACAATGAATCTACCAGCTATGGCAGTAGAGTTCATTAAATATTTTCATGGATTGGTAACAGATAAATCGCTTATTGATAAATTTCATTGTGATGTCATTGTTTACATTTATTGTTTTGTGGTGGGAGATGAGCCAAGTGAGACAGCTAAACAATTGGTTAAAGAGAGCATTGGATGTGACATATCAAATGATATTTCAAATGTATTCAATGTCAGAAATGTCTCTCCAAAGAAAGACATGATGAGAGTTACATTAAAACTGACTAAGAATGTAATATTTGGGCTTCAAAGTATTGTATTAAATGAGCCTCCAGCAAAAAGGCTGTGTTCTGATGAAAAGTTGTAAGATTGTTTATGTAGTTTTCTACTTTTCGCAACTATTGAAATCTTAATATTTTTATATAAATATATTCTTTTAAATATATCTGTAAATAAAAATTGTCTTTGTTTTATAACAGCATTTTATTTTGCACAACACTAATTTTATGTTTAAGTTAGATGAAGGGTAGGTTTTCTAAGTTCATTTAGAAAAAATTTAATTATATGTAAAATATTATTTTAAATATATTGTCCCACCTGATATATATGAAATGTAGCTTCTTTATTAAAAAACTTTACTTATCTTAGTGAGTTTGAATCGGAGGTTATAATTTTTTAAAAAGTTGCAAAAAATTCTGTTAGTTTAAACTAAAAACTTTATTACTTTTTTTTACTTTATCTCATAGTGACATTCTCATGGCATAGATCAAAAATCATAGCATACTAGTATTAAATATTTATTATCAGTGACATTTTTTTTAAAACAAACTATAATAGCTATTACACAGGACCGCATAATTTGAACATTAAAACACTTCTAGTATTTGATGTATAAATATTTATAAACATCAATATTGATATCCAGATCATTAATAAAGCATACTATCGCTGGTAAGTGATGTCAGTTACAATTGCATGAAATAATTAAGTCATTGACCTAAGTGTTGGCAACTCACTTTAAACTACTAATTTTTTCAGATCAATACCTGCTTTTGAAACCTATAGGTACAATTAAATCCTATAAACCAAAAAAATATATATATTCATCTTTACAAATATATACCACTTTAGACCTTAAAATTGTGTAATAGTGTAAAACTGAATTTTCTTTTAAACTGGTAATTGCTGCAAAAAAATGTTGCATTTAAACAATTTATTTTCAATATTTACCATTAATCTTTCAAACTTCTCAATTTATCTCTATTCTCACTCTGTACAATATCTATAAGCACATTATTTATTTTGAAAAAGAATTTTATAAATATTCTGCGCTTTCTACAACTATTTTAGTGTAGATATCCAGTTATAATGCATAAAAATATTTTTTATTTAATAACAGATATGCCGCAGAAAGAAGCAGAGAAAAAAGAAAACACTGTTATGGATATGCAAGACATTGCAGAAGTTTTAAGGGAGAGTGAACAGGTATATTACAAGTATATTTTATATTAGTAAAGAATGCTACTAAAATTTTTTGTGGAAGACCCCTATTTTCATTTTCCATTTTTTTTTATTTAAACTATAACTGTTGAGTATGTAAAACTTTTACGATAATCATTTCAATAATGTTCAAAGTGATTCATAAATTTAGTATTTTATCCTCAATACAAATTCACTTTAATTTTTAGAACTGGATAGGTACATATAATAATCACAAACTTATTTTACTTACAGGTGATACAAAAATGTTTCACAGAGTTCCAACTAGAGGAAGTATTTCTTTCCTTTAATGGCGGCAAAGATTGTACTGTTTTATTAGACCTTACGATAAATGTATTACAAAGGATGTTCAAAAACAAAGATATAGGCAAAAATCTGAAGGTACGGTATATAAGGACAAATGGGCCATTTAAAGAGATAGAAGATTTTGTTAAGCAAATAGAGGCGCACTATAGTATAAAACTTATTGTGACAGAAGGGGAATTGAAGCAAGCTTTGGAGAGGGTAACGCAAAATGATAAAAACCTGAAAGCATGTTTAATGGGGACACGGCGTACAGATCCTTATAGCGAAAATTTGGAATTTATGCAGGTAACGTTTATTTATTTATAAATATATATTTTGAGGTCATACATTAATAAGGAATATATATGTATTCTTATATGGTCAGTAAAGACAACTATAGTAGTTTTAAAAAAATTAGTCATTATCATGTCATATTTTAAGAATTTGGTGCAAGAAAACTTACGGTAATTGTCAGTGTCATGTCAAAATATGCTAAATATCATATCTTGTTTAAATATATAAAGTAAATTAATATTTTGTAAGTGATTTTCAGTTTCATGTTTTTTTTTTACAGAAAACAGACGCAGACTGGCCGCAAATTTTGCGAGTGTCGCCATTATTGAATTGGAGCTACCATCAAATATGGTGCTACATTCTACAACAGAGGGTACCATATTGCAGTCTATACGATAAAGGGTAACTTATATTATAGTTATAAAAATATTTATATACGTTCTTTGTTCTACATAGTCCCTTACTACAGTTAATATTTTAGGTTTTTTTTTAATACAAAAAGCAACTCAAATTATTTCAGATAAAAAAGTTTCACACAATACTGTAATAAATATTTTTATTACTTTAAGTGCCATATTTTCAATATGTTACAATAATTTATATATTTTGTGTTATGTTTATAAACATTTGTACAATCTGTACTTCTGGGGTTAGTCACCATCTCGTCCCCATAGGGGGACCTTGGGCAATATTTAAAGAATATAACAATAGGGTCAATACTGACATCCGTGCATTAACTTTGAAACTATTTTTTTTCTAAAAGATGGTTTGAGGAAATGTTTGAATAATGGTTTCCTCATCAAATCCCCGTAAAGCTTGTTATTAAATATTTATTTTCGGTTTTCCAGTTACACGTCGATAGGTAGCATATTCAACACGCAGCCTAACCAATCATTGGCGTACACGGAAAATGGACGTGTGCACTACCGACCGGCGTGGCTACTAGAGGACGAATCTCTAGAGAGAGCCGGACGTGGGAAGCATTCCAACGGGCATAACAAAACAAATCATGGCAGCGAAAACATACACCATGATAGTAATATAAAAACCGATAAACTCAATAATGGTTTATAATAGTGGTGTAAATTTAATTTAATAGTGCAATAAAAAAATAACATAACAAGATAAATGATCAATAGAAACTAAAAAGCAAAATAGACATGAATTTTTTATTAGATATGATTTTAGTAACCAATTGATGTGATATAGAACTTCCATTTTCTAGAAGCTAACTGAAATTAAATCATATAGGCCTTTTAAACTACTTAAAATTGTAATAATTCGAATGATGAAATCATTTTTTTTATTTAATACGTTTTTGCTCTGACATAAAATGTTGCCCACTTGAAACATCGCAAATATCATTTTAAATTCATAGTTTCAGCTACATTTAAAAATAGATTTGTTATCGCTAAATCAATATTTTTACTTATACCATTTCATTCAGAGAAAAAATGTCTATCTCGATAATTATTTATTTACAATGACTAATAAATACTGTTGGTTGGCAGTATTTTTATCTGCCAACTTTCAGAGATAAATATATGTATATGTTGTATGAGATTAATTCATTACTATGGTTCATTTGAAATTCAATTTATTTCACACAAACGAACTCTAAGTACTATATGAATGACTTCACATAAGGTGAACACAATCTCCAACATATTAATGGGTTTCCTTAAAAAGGTATAAATGCCAGTTTCACTTATTTGTAAACCAAAAATAAATTATCAATGCATATTATGTGATAAACTTTAATTAGTAAAAAAAATCTCTTTTAAATTATTATTTTTATAAACATATTTAGTTTAAAACCAAATGTACTTATTTTAATTATTTTTTCTATGTAATGATTTAATCTTTATTAGCCTTATATTGATGTAAAAATCATGAGTTAACACAATGGAATTTAGAAGTCGGTAAAAGATATATCTAAGTAGGGTTGGCAATGAAAGTATTTTCACCATGTTGCTATTAGTTATATTGAACTTTATACTTTATACTTACTATTTATATTGAAAATAAATCCAGTTCAAAACGTTATTTGTCAATTATTGTATGAACAATTGAAAAAGGCAAATAAAGTTATAATCAACAAAATTTTAATATTACATTTTGTACAATATCACATTCCAAACGAACGTTGTATATTAAGCCAACATCTGTATTAATCATCAAAAACGTTTTACGAAATGTTACGTGTTTGTACTAGTGTTGTTAGGCTTGACATGCTTCTTCAAAAACTCTTGGAACATGGCAACATCTTCTGGTTTATCATCTGATAACAAAATAAAGTACCTCAATTTTTAAATATAAAACAGGGAGGCTTGTTGACATTATTTACATTTGATTGTTTTAACATTTTGTCGAATAATATGTTAAATGAATTAAAAAATTTATTTGTAATAAACATTTCCTTATCATCTCATAAGTCTAAGGTTATACTTATACTTTTTATGTCCATTTTCTCTGTATATTTCTAATTCTTTTCAAATAAATATGGTTCAAGTTTAATGGTAATCAATATCAACCATGTTCATTCAACTAATATTAATATGTTGTTAACATTGTTGGCATCACAATTATTACTTTTGGTTTACCTCACAATTAATATATTTTGTGATACTGTTTGTTGAAAAAAATAAATGAAAAAAAAAAAATCTAACCAGTGTCAGAAATTGCAGCCTCTGTGCCTTCATCATCACTAGAGCTCTCATTTGCTGGGTGCTTAAGATACATGTCGCTTATCTCCCTACCTGCTACCACTTCATCTATAAGTTTTTTCTTATCGATAACTGTATCTGTGGAATCTGCAATATTCACATTTTATTTTGTTGTGTAATAAAGTAGAATGTATGCATAATTCTAAAATATAATACTTAGATTAGATCTTAACTAAGTTCTTCCTGCAATCTACATGGTTTTTCTACAGATTAATATACTGAGCTTATCTTACCTTGTGATACTTCTTTTAATTCCTTTTCCTTTTGCTTTCTTTCTTCAAATTTCTCCGCTTTCATTTTAAGCCAATCTGCTTTATAATCTCTGAAATAGAATAAGTACTATTAATCATTATACCTCTTTTTTACCTTAAAGGGTTTAATAATATTAAAATATACAAATTTAAAACACTTCCAGAGGTATATTTATTGAAATTGTTCCAGTAATTTTAGAGGTTTGATGTAACAGGCAATAGGCTTGTAGCATTTATTTAAGTATAAATCTAGTAACTTACTATAAATGTTACTTGTTGGAGGATTTTTATAAGAATATATAATTTTATCATCACAAAGGTCTCATTATTGATGAGCTGGTAATTTAAAGTTTAAAGGTATTTAACAATTAGCATTCACTTTTGAGAAATCTAGTTTTTAGGTTTCATTTCTTATTAAAAAATTTGTTTTGAAAAAGGTATTAAACTGCATATGATGCATACTCACTTCTCATATTCCTCAGCCGCCTCATCTACTAGTTTGAAAAATTCATCTAGTCCCTGTACATAAAGTATAAAGTTGATTTTTTAAATGTAATATTTTTGTGCAGATATGAAATACAATTCAAGAGCTACTTTCTTCATCATATCTGTGTAAGAGATATCCATATTCTTAAATTTTTATTTCATGCTATAAACTTTTGATAGTAGTAAATTAATGAATGAGAAAACAATGACCTCACACATGTTAGCTAGACTTATAATCTAATTCCAAACATATACTCACATCTCCTGTATGGGCACTTACTCCACAGCATTTTAGGTCTGTGTAGAAACTATCAAGCGCTAGAGCCATAGACCGAGTAAGGTTACCAACATATGAACCGCCTTCACCATCAACTCCAGCATCTAATGCATCTTGGAATGCCTCAAAGTCTCTCATCCATTCAACTGCATATGCACAATCTATAACATCAGTCTAAGAAAGAAAACATAAACAAAAAGTTTATAACAAAAGTATATTTACTCTTAAAGTATTTGATGTTTTTAAAACACTTTACTGATTTAAGAAACATCGTTTCAAAAAGCAATGTAATGTCTCATTTTTTAACTTTATTATAAACTACCTAGTAATCAGATATTTGTTGCCAAGTCATCAATGCTATTAAGCTATTAGATACTGAATATTGATACCACCACTAAAGGATAAAGATACTTGCTCGAGTATATTTGCCAAATGAATTTGAATTTTCTTATTCCCACATTAATTGCTATTTGCTTTTTTATTTATTCACAGGATATAGAAAATTATTATTGAATTACATTTTAAATATTTTCATAAATTTGGAAGTAGTATTATTCTAAATTTAGTCAATAAACTATCAAATTAGTAACTGTTTTTTTATGAGATATGATAATTCCACTCACCTTATTCATAACAACAATGAATGGCAACCTTGTCTTATACAATATTGAGCATGCATACAGCATGTTTGACATAAAAGTAACTGGTGATACACTTCGGACTGTGTCCATTACATACACAACGATTGTTGGACAGGATGAAGCAAGAGCTTCTGTAATTATTGTTCCTGATGCTGACCAGGTAAACACTTCTATTTGACCTATTAAAGAATAATTTACCTTTAAGAATATATTTTTAATCTTGATTTTAATTTTGTATATGGAAGGGATACTTATGTTGGTGAAGAAAAGGCACATTTTTTTTAATGTAACACATATAATCGCTGTTAATAATATTGAATTTGTTTTACTTTAAGATTATTGATGTTATGTTAGAGTTTAATGCACTACGAAATTAAACATACCAGGAGTATCAATAACACAATATTTGTGCTTTTTTCCTGCCTTCTCTATCAGCTCCACAACTTGCCCAAACTTAGTTGAAAAAAGGTTTAAGGCAGTTACAATTCCACCATTTGGTCCTAGGCCATATTGCTTCATCACCTCTTTATAATCTACAGTGTCTCTTACATCTAAAAAGTTTACAATTGTATAAAATTATAGATTATTAATAAGATATAAGTTTTGATTACAGATAAATATAAAATAACTGACAATTACATCTACAATATTAATTATATTACTGTACCTATATTAGCTGGATAAGGTACTTCTCTACAAGCTGGATCTAAATTTACTATATAAGGCCGAGAATCGTCTGTAACTTTTCCAGCTAGACGTCTCGTAAATGATGTTTTACCGGCACCTGCCATACCTGAATTTATAAAATATAATAAATTAGAACAACTTGATAAAATTATCATGATGTTTTGAAAAATTTATAAGAAACTTTAATGCGTTAATATAAATTTATAACCTAAAATTATGAGACAAACAGGTTTCCTCGTTTCTTCACTCATATTAATATATTACTTTTCAGACTAATTAAGATATTAAGATGTTCGATAATGTTATACATATAAATTAAGCATAATATTTTATGCAGAGTAATATTTTACATAAAACTTGCGTTTTAAGTCGTTGTTTGTTAACATTTGACATTTGTTGTTTTTTTATTTTTTCTTTTCGCCCATAGCGCAGGCTAGTCTTTCGACCATACCGCCTAGTCTTTCGTAGAATTTTTCCTTTAATTATATATTAAGTTAATTTATGTCTGACTATTGTCGTTAATCACTTAGGTGATGTTACCAGCTGCTACTATATAAAATAATAACATTTATTTAATACATTTTACCACACAGTCTAGTTTGAAAAGTTTAATACTACAAATATTATTGGCGTTAAACTATCACAGTGGGATAATTAAATCTAAAAGTGATTTGTTTTATTAAACAATATCTTTTATTCAATAAAAAACATATTTCACATATTTTTCTGTGAACTATATTTGTTAAAAGGTGACTTGGTTAGTTTGAGACAGCTTATGTGTTAAAATAAAGTATGTTTATCAGTAAATACATTTTTTTGGCTAAATAATGTAGATTAACGATTTTGCACGACAATTATTATATTGTGTTCTTTAAAGTTAATCTACTTATCTTTTTTTTCTGAAACAGATAAATATAATAAATAAAAATTATGTTTTTTAATTAACAAAGCATTTTATTTACAATTTGTACATAGTGTAATAAAAGGGCTTAGGGACTAATTTTCTTTTTCAAGATTCAAAAACATTATAGGATATAGATGGCCCAATTTCGAGATCCGCTTTTGGATAATTATGCGCAGGGTATCGGTGTAGGTGCACGGTGGCTTGCACGTTGATGGATCTCGCCAGTGCAGACCTATTTAAACAAAACACAGATTATCATATTTTTCTGTCAATAAACATTTAATCAAAAACCTAATTAGGTGTTGTGAAAATACCTGAAGAGTCACAGGTGAATAATGCAGGAGAAGGCACGTGATCTCTTGTATAATTCCATAGACAATCTCGTAAGACTTGCACAAGCTGAAAATTTTTGAAATACTACATATACTCAATAAGACACACATATTTAAGTAACATAATAGGTATATGGATATGTAGGCTTAATAATAAACTCTGTAACATATTTTAATGCTAAGGACAGGATAAAGCTTTACCCTATGAATAAAAATGTGTGCAAAATGGTCCCAAATAGTATTTTTTCCAAGTAATACAGCAGTAATGTCCTTTATTAGGTTGATGTGTAATTTAGCAACTTTATGGGGTGGAATAAGATACCTCGCTAGCAGTGAGCTCCGGAGCCAGCTCGAGCATGTGGCTGAGCGGATGCGGCAACAGTTGGCCCAGCGTCATGGTGGACAGGAGCTCTGTCAGCGCCGCCATTTCGCGTGCAGTCTCCGCAGATTGCGCGTGACGATCTGTTATTTCACATTTACATTGTAAACTGTAAGACTACAAACATTTTTGTTTTTATAGATATTTATTTGTGGTTATTTCTAATTTACATCTTTATTTTTACAAATATTTTATAAATACATTGAACACATTTTTCAGTCAAGTAAAGAGCACCGTGCTGTTTTATTTACTCCTGGCTATACTGAACTATTTATATCGGCGGCTTATTTAATTTTAACTGAGCCATATAATTTAGCTTAATCATAACGGTGTAAAGCCAACAGCTTTGTCTTGATCCGGCTTAATATCGACAACACATGGATGAGTGCCGGCTAGTTAATGAAACATGCCAACGCGCCAAGATGGTTGAGATGTTACCGAGGTGCGCGCGTAGGCGGTGCAGCAGCGTGGCGGCGGCGGCGCGCAGTAGCGCGGACGCAAGGCAGAGGGCTGGGCGTGCGCGCGCAGCACGCCGCAGCGCTGCGCGCGACACCGCGCACCGCTCCACCGCACCGCGCATGTACAACTCGCGCTCGATGCTCACTTGCTGCACACGAACGCAATGCGACACTAGACTTTTTTATTTTTAATTCTGCACTTGGCAAGATTTATTTAGGAAATGTCATCTGAATATTGTGTTATTAGGTGTTTAAAGGCGACCTAAATAATATTTGTCTACAAAAATAATATTATTATACAAAATGCTCGAGGTATTGAGTATTATTATTCAGTATATTATTTCATAATTAGTATCGAAATGTTTTAGAGCCTCTATAGACATTTATATTTAAAGGAATTGATTTATTCACTATGCCAAAAAAAGGGTTATTAGCAATGGGCTAACATATGACTTTAATTTAAGATGATGTTAATGAACAATGATGCCGTAGACAGTGACTATTATTTAAAAAATACGTTTTAGGGTATTTCAACACTATAAAAAAGAAATTCTAAAAAGATAATTAACAATAAGTCGCCATTACGAAAAATGTACTCACTTTGGTAAAGTCCTCATCAGGCCACGGCAGACCGTTGTACATGACGTCGGGGGATACGAGTTCTACGAGCAGCAACGATACGGATGTTGCCCCTTCCACTATACCACTATTACCGTCCTAGTGTAAAACAAAAAATAATTTAAATTATTAAATACTAAGAATGTGTTGTTATTAAAAATTTCATACAAAAAAATCTGATTTTTAATGTAATTTTTTAGGAAAAAATTAGTAATGCAATAAAGATAAATTAGGTACCACCGATTCCAACTACTATAATACACATATATACATGGCTGGCTTAATCGGACTGTCTCTATGGCAAGCTACTTGATCGTCTGACATAGGCGCGGATCCCGTCTCCGACTATCGTTCACCTGTGTTGCAGTCCGAGGGCGGTGAAAAACACCCTGGAATACGGATGTGGTGTGAGTACGCGGTGAGCGAGCCTTTGTGATGCTTCGCTAGGCGGCGAGCTCGGCGGACGACGAGTAAGGTGTGTCGGTGATTGGTATTGTAGGTGCACCGAGTTGATAGTTTGACCGTTTTCTCTCTGACCCGGCCCTTGCTTCGAGACTAACTAACGCGTTACGCGGTCGATGCTTTGAAGGAAGATTTGAATTCGGCACGTAGTCGACTGAACTGACGATGAGAGGGTTAGAATGGCTCACGGCCACGTCAAAATGGATGTGAGCACAATCAATGATGAATTTTTTGAGGGTGAGAAGAGAAGGCGAAGGTTACTGTATAGATGTGATATGATGATATGAGGAACACCCTCTGATACACCACCGCCCTGGTTACGTGCTGGGTGATGCAGTTCTGGAGGACCTGCAGGGTCTTGACGGTATGGGGGTTTATTGTGGCAATTATGGTTATATGGCACATCTGAAACATACATTTATTTTTCTCAGCCACACCGCATGTAGGGCAAGTGTAAGGCACCTTAGAGCCGATATCGCAGTAAACGTGTTAACGTAGTTATTAGCCCTATACACTCTATATAAAGATGCTGAGATCTGCCTTAAAGTGAAAACATTACAAAAACTAGTGTCAGCTTAGAAAAACTTTTAAAATTTCTGATTCAGCTAATCACGACGCAACAGTCGACTGATTTCTGTTTGACTATATGCCTAATATATATATATGATGTTAGCATCTGTATTTAAAACTGACCTTAGGAAGGACGTTACGAAGTATATTTTTGTTTAATACTCACCATACAAGACATCAAGGCGCCCATCAGAAGTTCGTTGTTGGTGGTCAATATCGCAGGTATTTCACCGCTGTCCTCCTGTCCGTTACCTTTTCGCACTCCCTTGCCAATGATACCCGCGTGGAACACGGACGTGTGGCTCTGTGTGAGCTGGGTTATGGGACCCTGCATGCCAATTATATTTGATTATTGTAATTATATATTCTTAGTTATGTCGGACTACTGAGTAATTATTCAATGAAACGATTTTTTTTACTGAGAATTTTGTTGAAAGAAAGTGTAACAACTGTAAAAGTGAGTAAGTATATCTTGGTGAGTGGTCTGTATGCGTGTGATTGTTAATTCACAAACTTACATGTGTGTCAATTGTCGGCGGCTTTTTTAAATAAAAGAAACTTGATCTGAACTTTCGGTGACACACAGTCTTTGTATATACACAAGCTGTATATACACACATAGCGACGCAAACTAAGATGAGTTAAATCTCTTACTCTCACCATTATAATAACCTGTCTATCTACAACAGTTAACAATAATGACTATATTTTAATGTGAAGTAGTATATAGTGATACTGACATGCTGCTGGTTGAGGTGCATGAGCATGTGCGGGCGGGGCTGCGGCGCGGCGGCATGCGGTCGGCTGCCAAACGCGCGCTCTTCCCGGAACATACCAGCCTCGAGCAGCTCGCGCAGCGCAAGCGCGCGAGCAAGCTTGCTGTGCGCGCACAGTTTGCGCAGCAGTCGGCACGCACCCTGCACGCCGGCAATCTTCCCCATCACGTCTGTGCAACGCAGTCGATCGGTATAACAGAAACAGCCCACTTTATACTCCCACAAATGGGATTCCGGGGCCATATTATATGATCGTAATAGGTTCGTTTCACCTCTTCTAAAACTCGTTTTTGAGAGAAATCGTCTTTCTTGCTATGGTTTCGTTTACGGGAAATATCGGCTTAGTGAAGGATCTAACCCTTACCGTTGAGATTGAAATTTCATCATACACATACACAACGATACCTTCTACTTTTATGATAGATTCAATACTAAAGCTTAAATTTACAAAATGCTGACGTAATCTAGCCTATAAATCTTTATTCTGCTAAACAGATAATCTGGAATAACAACAATCATATTGAAGACAATTGGTTAATCAATTCGGTATTCGATGTCTGCTTTACATATAAAAAACATATCAAAGTTTTAAATAGATAGTAAGTTAAATAAATAATTTCATACCTTCTATGTGGAGACACCTGAAGAAGTACCTCACCGTAGCTTGTACAACCTTCAGTATAGCCTCCACGCTGGGCGGCGGCGCTTTCGTTCCCGTCATGTCCACTCTGTCCAACACCTGTCAATTTTAATTCAAATAACAAGTAAATATATTCAATTCAAAAATATTCAAATTAGACTAGCAAGTAACCTAACTAACCGATAAAAATCATCAAACATCTGTAAGCCCTTCACCAGTTGCTATGTTCATCCCAGTGATATATATAAATAATACATATATTAATAACAATGTCAATTTTATTATTATTTATTTAACAGTCGTGTAAAATCTAGTAGAGCGTTCTTCTTGAACTAAAACGTGTTATAATTATTGTAAAAAAGTTACATGTTTCTAAATATAATGGACATTTAAATGTGTAGGCAAGAAAGTGTTTATCTTGTACAACCAAATCCACAACATACGATGCTTATTTGTAAGGATATATACACTGCCGGCCAAAAGTTTGAGACCACCTTGAAAAAATTACAATTTTGAATAAAACTCCAAAAGTTAGTGCTCTA
>DWQX01003623.1:0-17227 GCA_018245475.1 Pharmacophagus antenor
GTCAATATAAAAGGGTACATATAAAAGGAATCATAAAGAACTTTTATATATGAACAATATTAAATTAAAAGGAAATGAAGAATGCTTACCATTATTCGATCCTTTTGCGACGGCGCGAAAAGAGGCAAAGTAGGGTAGCGTGGGATTTTCTCATTATAAACTTTGCATGGATGTTGTTGGCGAAAGCTATTGCAAAGCGATAAGTGATTGCCCTATTTAGGCGGCGTTTTTAATGACTGACGTGTATAAGCGGTGTGAGTCTCAGTGGACCAAAAAGTGACTACCGTACATAGAGAGCATCAGCCGCCCTGATGCAGCAAGTGACTGCCGTATATACACGACACCCGTAGAGAAACAGTTGAAACTGATTGATATTATTGATGCAGGTACTGATTTTACTGGAGCTGAAAACATTGACACAAGTACTGACAAAGTATCAATCGACGAAAGTGCTAAAGAGGTAATGCACTTATAGTATTTTTTTATCATATATTCTAAGGAACCAGTTTTTTAAATATTATGATTAAAAGTGATTTTACAAAAGAGAATGGAAATATAATAGAATATATTTTATTGCATACAACTTAGCCTCTTCAGGGACGATTTTTAATGTACAAAAATGAAATATAAGTAAATTCTAAAATTTCAGTGAAACCTATTAAATTTATTTTCACAGGTGATCAAGTTACGGAACATAAAGAAACATTAAACTATATGTTCTAGATTTTCATCTATATATTCATGTAATTTAACTGTATATGCAAAATTAAGCTTCCACATATGTGGCCAAGAGCTTGAGGAGGTTAAAAGACAAATAAATTGTAATGAAACAATCGTAAATATGGGTCTGAACAACTTTTAACCCCTTAATATGCTTTGTCGCCACCACTACATAGTACATTGTTGAATCACTCAGTTATTATTATAATTGGCCAAGTGCGTGTCGGACTCGCACTGCGAAGGGTTCCGCACCATAAACCGCTATATAATTACGTTTCTTGAAGGTATATAGATATACACAATCTGTAAAAATTTCAACTTTCCACCTATCACGGTTAATGAGATAGTGCTCGCTAAGAGACGAACAGACGGCGGAGTGTCAGTGATAGGGTTCCGATTGACAACCTACGGAACCCTAATAAAAAAGTAAACGTCGAAAGCACTATTTAGGGTAGCGGTTATCACTCAAGTAAATAATATGAAAAAAAGGTTTATAACTTTGACAGATTAAACTAAAACTGGTTGGAAATCATTTCAGGGCCAAACCGAGGAAGTGGCGGCAAGCGGTTCACCTTGGGTCGGGCTGATCGGTGGTTGCTTCGAGCCTTATCTGTCACTCTATATCACCAGTCTGGATACGAGTCTTCGTTCACTCATGGACACCTTTATACAGGTAATTATATCAATGATAAGTCTTATGTTTCTGGAGACAGTTTATATAGCGCCTATTTCTAAATCAAATTCCACTTATTAAGATTTGCCTAATACTTTTTGACGTCATCATTTATAATCAACACACCGTTTCGCCTATATGCTCTAGCTGTGATGGGAAAACAATGCAATAAACTCTCTAGCAGCATGCTCTCTTTAGGTGTTTATGAAACAATGCTACATAAGAATTTGGAACTCTGTAAAATAAACCAAAGTTTGAAATTAAAAAAAAAATAAAATAAAAAGTATGAACTACAATGAAACGGTCAGGAAATTGCCGCCGTTAAGCATTACTGTATTCCACATAGAAGGGTGTTATAGTTAATAGAATTACTAATGCAAGCGTACTTGTATGTTTCAAAGATGATATAATGCGATGATTTCAGCAGCATACATATTATATTACCTCTAGGTGAACCTTTTACTCATCCAATCTCATAGTCGTTAAAATAAAAAAAAATAGTACTAATATTATAAAACCTGATTATTCCTAATCGAAATGATTGGAAATAGTATATCATTGATTTACTTAACGATATTTAAAAAACTATATGGTAATAAAATAAAAAAAATATGATATTTCTTCGTTACAAGGTAAAGAATTCATATGATTATCTTCGTGATATTTGTTCTTACAAAATAAATAAGAAATGATAGTATATGTAAATGATTTGTTCGTAGGATGCGAAATCAACAGACACAGGTAATGGCGGTGCGCCGGGCAACACAATAAATGGAGGCGGCAGTGGGGCGGTCATCGCGAGCTGCGCTGACCTGTTCCTGTTTTATAAGAAGTGCCTCGTGCAATGCGCGCGGCTGACCACCGGCGAACCTATGCTAGGTAAATAATCTATAATTGACGAAAGATATTGATAAAAGACATATTGCTAAATTCAACCATGCTCAGTGTTTAAATTATTAACTATTATCTTGTTGATGATAGCTTACGCTCAGTGACGACATTAAGTATGTAATAATCTTACTAAGATACAGTATTAGTAACCTTACACCAATAAACAGTGTCATAACACTTTCATTGTATAACAAATTACTTGTTTGGTCTAAACCGAAATTATTTTCCTTTATCTGATACTTAAATACATTCGAATGAATATATTAAAAAAGTTTGTGTAAAGGATCAGTGTATCCAAAAGTAAGATGCAAGAATGGAAAGTGAACGTCGATGATCGGAGGTGGGGATCTGATATATATGAGATAGAAAATGGCCAAAAACGATTGAAGCCGTGAAGACGATTAGTTTATATGGAAGATTTACGTTTAAAGAATATTATTTATTCATCCTTAGCATTTTTGACATTAATTTATAATATTATGTGTACAATATTTATTTATCTATGTCAGAACTGGCTGGAGTCTTCCAAAAATATCTCCGTGAGTACGCCAGCAGCGTGCTACAGGCGGCCCTGCCCCGGTCTGGCCCCGCACAGTTGTCGCTTGGTGCACTGAGCTCCGCCACCAACATGCCGAGCCTCGTCACGAACCTGCACACGTTGCTAAGAGATGATGTAGCGACCAGGTGACCTTAGATTCCTTATAAGATTCAATATTTTTTCTTGACTATTGGTTAACAATCGACCTTATTTTTACACCATATTAAATGATAATGAAGCTATAGATGAATAGCTAGCCCAGAAAAATCTGAATAATTGGCCTATAAAACCACTGCGCCAGAAAGATAGTTTTACTATTTACTGGGACAATGATTTCAGAACCACTCTTAAGTCCTTGATCAAAAAGTCGTGTTATAAGTAGTTTAAAGTAATAAAAAGAACTGATTTTTAAATTATCATTTTCGAAGATGTCTCTTATAAATCACATTTTAATGATCAGACAATATTGATTCAACATTCTAAAATGTTGAATTAATTAGAAATTAATGTTAAGCTTATAATATTTTGCTGTTATTGTGGAAAGGAACATTTTAAAATATTAATTGTAACATTTTTAAAATATTTATTTTTATGCTACAGGTACACAAAGCAGGAAATAGCAAAAATTACTAGCGTTATAACTACATCGGAATACTGTCTAGAGACAACTGTACATCTTGAACAGAAGTTGAAAGAGAAAGTAGCCCCTTCCTTAGCAGACAAAATAGACCTAGTACCCGAACAGGACTTATTCCATAAAATGATAAGCAACTGTATACAATTACTAGTTCAAGACTTGGAACTGGCCTGCGAGCCAGCACTTCAAGCGATGACAAAGATATCATGGCTGCATTTTGATAACGTCGGCGATCAAAGCTCGTACGTCACACAGATAATCATGCATTTGAAAAACGCAATACCAAACTTAAGAGATAACTTGGCTTCATCAAGGAAATATTTTACACAATTTTGTATTCGTTTCGCGAATTCATTTATTCCAAAGTTCATTCAGAACATCTACAAGTGCAAGCCAATATCGACCGTGGGTTCTGAACAATTGCTGCTAGATACCCATATGCTGAAAACTGCCCTACTAGAGCTTCCTTCTATAGGGTCGGACGTTAAACGCCAAGCTCCAGCGACATATACAAAGGTCGTAATTAAGTTGATGACTAAAGCTGAAATGATTTTGAAATTAGTCATGGCGCCTTTAGATGGTAATCTTGACGGATTTGTTGCGCAATTTGTGCAACTTTTACCTGAAAGTACGCTGGCCGAGTTTCACAAAGTGTTAGATATGAAAGGGGCTAAATTATCAAAAACACAAATGAGTTCTTTAGATGCTTTATTTAAGGATACAACAAAATCAATGAACAATGAAATAAATAAATAAAATACCTTATAATATATAAATAAGAAACTGGAAAAGAATATACAAATTTTTATCTGATTGAAATTATATTATTAAACAGTATGCTTTGTGTCAATTTTACCCCCATTATTTATCTCCAAAGAATATCAATGTAGGATAAATTTCGCATAATTTAACTTACGGTGGTCTACATTATATCATGGTCATTGATTTTTTTTAGAAGTGTTTAATGAATAATGTTGAGATTACGAAGTTAAATAAACTTTTATATAATACTTCAAGTCTATCAGTTTCATTGCTGTGTAATATAGCAAAATTACAATAAAATAAATGTATATATATACTTATATTAATATTTAGTTTTGATTGAAATTACCAACTGCAAATGGCGAAAGTTGAAATAAGGTAAAATAGTATTTTATTGCATGTTTACATAATTAATATGTAACGACACAACATAATTATGTATATATTAATCAATACAATACCATTAGGTACTAGTATTAACAATGACATTTAATAAGTAATTTTTGGGCAGATGGTAGAAAAGGTTGTTTTTGTTTTGTATTTATTTACTAATATGAAATTTTTTTTTCAAATAAATCTAATTCAATATTACCTATTTTACGTAAACAACATCAAGTTTAACAAAGTACACAGCTTAAATTATTTTTATTAAATTATTTTTTTTCTAATACCACTTAGAAGTAAACTCATAAGAAGGTACTATTTAATAATCAAAGTACATTTTATAAAAAAAATAATGATATAAGAAGAATAAGTGGGAAAATGTTTATTTGATATGTGTTTGCAAAATATTGTTTTCACGATGTAATAAAAATCCAGATGAGATAAGGCTGAATGAAGTGTTTATGTTTAACTTTCCTGTTTAAAAAGTGGAACCGTAAACAACTCAACGTCAAAGTCAAATGTTCGCTGCACCGGTCGTGTAGTTCCTAATTTTTTTCAAAAATTTATAAAATGCATTTTCCGTTTCGTAAATGTTATCATGTGTTCAAAGTGGGTATTTTTTTAGTGTTAGTTGTAACAATTCTTACGTTGTTTGAACAATGGCGCGGTGGAAAAAAATCGACGAGCGCTCAAAACTTAGAGTTAACTCCAGATACATATGAAAAACAAATTCTGGAAGACGAAGCAAGAATCGTTCCGGGACTAGGTGAAGGTGGAGTAGCAGCGCGCTTGGTTGGAGAAGCAAAACGTCTTGGCGAAGAGTCTGAGAAGGCTCTGGCCATCAACGTTTACTTAAGTGATCGTATCGCGTATAACAGAACTTTAAAAGGTAAGTTTTTATAGCGGTAACGTTATAACCAAGAGTTCAGTTAGAACACTTTTAACTGGACCATAACGATTATTAGATATTTGTTGCGTAAACAATAAATATGATGTGTTGTGACTTGTATTATTACATTTACATGGAAATAATTTGTAAATAAATGATATTAGGAGATTTTTCATTTAAAGCGGATACCTGCTAAACTTATTTTTTTTTAATTTTGATAAAGGTAGTGCCAGTATTACACAACAATTTATTATTTTTATATGAGTACAAACATAATTTGTATATAAGTAGAAGTGTAAGACTTATGCATTACTTGCATTTAGGTTAATCCTTATTCTTCTAATAGTATAAATAAATGTATTAAATAACATTCCAACAAAACATGTAACATTTTTTATAAAATTTTTTTATTAATTAAATATGAATTGAATTAATTTCATTAAATGTTTTAGTTCGTATTTCTGCAGAAAGTTATATATAGCTCGGTAATAAAATTTAAATCCCATGCAAATTATGGAGGTTGACACATAATGAAGATTATTTATGCATCATCATAAAAACATATTCCTTATATAACTCAAACTGATGTGTTTTAAAAACTATATTTAGTAGCTGGACTCAATCTATTATTATTACAGTTAGTCTTGTGTATGTGAAAAATCAAGCAAAATTTCATACCGTATTAAGGTGTTAATTGAAATATAATCATTCTGTTCTGCAGAACCATGAAATTAATTCTTTGGTGGAATTATATACACTCTTATCATGAATTGTGCACTTCAGTGAACTATTCATTACAAATTTGTTGATAACACATCAAAATTATGATTATGCATTATGATTATACATTCTTTAATATGTAATTTTTTTATTGTATTTATTAAAAAAGATAGAAAAGCCAATGAAAAGACTACTGTGGGCTTTTGGGTTCAATTGTAAAGGTTTCAACTTGTCTAAAGATTAGCTAACAGTTTTATAAATTATAATTGAACTAGTAATTTTTCATAAAAACTTTCACAGTGCTGCAGCATTAAACAGTTGTACTAAATATGAAGAAAGATAATTCTTTATTCATGTTTAGTGCCAATTTGTTTGTATATATTAATAAAATAAATTGTGCACCTCAAAACTTATACTTCATAAAAATTTAATTAAGTGCTGTTTGGTTTCGGTGTTTCAGTATTAAAATATAAAATATTCTTTCACATTTATTAAATATGGACAGTTCTAAAGTACATATGAAATAGTAAAAACAAAGGGTTTAAAATATTGATGTTAAAAAATTATTCATACATGAATATAGGACATATAGGGAATGGGTAAACGTTGTTAAATGAAGTAATATGTCCATTTGAAACAATCTTTGGTGGCTTGCATGAAAACCATTGGCTACTATATTCTCTTCTACGAAATTAATTAAATAAAAACCTATATTATACAAAACATCACACCTTTGTCTGAATTTAGACAAGTAAAAAGATGTGATCTATTATCTGTTACCTGTTATAAAAAAAAAATATTATTGTTATACACTGAAACATCAGTGTGAGATATTCAGTTGATGAAGGTCTTCACTATATGTATATCTGCTCTTAAAAATGTGATGGGTGTTTCTTAAAATGTTTATACGGTATTGTTTTCTGTTTGTAGCCTTTAACATGTTATATTTACTTTTATTACTTGATCATTTTTAGATTAGATTAAACTTGTCCTTTAATGACGAAAAGTTTAAGAGGCTTTGGAGAAATAATTTTGATTGCTTTGATAGATCAGTGATTTACCATGTCTTGTAACACAGATCCCAGGATTTATTCCTAGTCTACATAAATTATGGAGTGTGGGTGGTGGTAGGTTATTTTTGTAACTGCTTAAGTAGCTACAACTCTCATCACAATTTGCCACTATAACAGCATTGCCATGCTCCAGTGGTTATACTTGTGAGGGCCAGAGTATTCCTAGGGCTTTTTACCATCTATAGTCTAATTTTCACTTAACATATTTAGGTCTAGTATTCGCCTATAGATGATAAAAAATGACTAATTGATTTTTTGTAATCGAATGAAAGACAGAAAGCATATTTATTATGTTATGCCAAATGATCTTAAGAACAAAAGCATTTTAGTGTTGTTATTTTTTTATATTCTTTTAAGCTGCCTATTGATTTACTATTGTTTAAATCACAATAGTAGTTGATTATTTAAGTATATATATAAAATGGTTATTCACTTCTGTAACTTCTATATTATAAAGCAAAATATACATAGAAGCTTTCATTGAAAGTACTTGCTTCTATTTTGTTTAATAATAAATACTATTTAGACAGTGCCTTATTAACAAAAACGTTAGAAACATACTATGATATTTACATACATTTTTCCTCTTTACAAATACTAGATAATTTTACTTTTACAATTTTTATTTAACATTAAATTTACCGAATCTGTTATTTTCATGGACCAACCCTAGTTAAAAAGTTTCGTATACTAATATACTTTTTTATTTTTTTACTCTGCCTCAGACAACATTGTCCTATACATTTTATCGCAAAACGGCAAAATAAAAACACAATAAGGCACAAAAATATTAAAGACTCGAAAAGTAAATCATAAAAATGTGTCGGTAAATCTAGTGTTAATAACCCTTATTGAGTCTTAAGAGAAATGCAGATATGCTTAGCTTATTCAGCTTCATAAACTCCAATTGATCTTTTTCTAGGGTGTAAACCAAATTGATTATACTGTACAAATATTATACTGTAAATAAAAACATAATATAAGAAAAACTTCCTATTCAAAGGTCAATCAATTTCTTTTACGTTTTTTTTTCATCTTACGGTGTAAAACGAAACAGTAATGTGGATATTATAATATTATATAAATATTAGATCCATCTTAATACTTATTGATTGCTCGAGAACCACATAGGTTGAAAAAAAAGGAAAAAATAATTAATGCATTAATTAGTTTAAGATTTCGAATATTTATAGAAACCTCTTGATTATTTTTCTGTGATGTAAATGTTGAGTGTCTGTTCGCCTTTACTCATTCTTTACTGTTATTCACAAACAGAGTTATATATTTGTAAAGGAAAACAATATAGAAAGTGCTAACGAGGTATCGACGTTCACAGACCACCGACACCCGGCGTGCAAGCGCGTCCTATACGACGCGGTGCTGCCTTCCGCTTCGGTGGTCCTCATCTTCCACAACGAGCCGTACTCGGTCGTGGTGCGCACCATATGGAGCGTGATCAACAGCGTGCGACGCGCCCAGCCCTGGTACCGGCGCGCCAAGTACACGGACAAACAGTCCAGTTTGGGTACCTGATCATTGTAACGTTAACTTTCACGTAGTAAACTAATTTACATTTTTTCAATATATGAATTAAGAGTGACGATTTTTTGAAACTATTATTTAGCTAGGAGATTTATCAGAATCACCGCATTTGACGTACAATTTCACATGAACATTTTTGTATATTGGCTGATGTAAGTTTGAAAGTAAGGAGGTTGTTATGTGTTTAACGCAAAATTTTCCGTGTTTGCTTTGTTCCCCGGATCGATTTCGTTCGAAAGAGTTCTTAGGTATAATTATAAAAAAGTTGAGTGGTTTGGAAAATTACGTGCACTTTACTAATTTTACCATAAAGAACTTGAGAGCGAAAAAATCCCTGAGGCTCGACCTAAATTTCAAACTTATTAATCAATTAAAACTGCAACAGGGTATGCAGGCCAGGATCCGAATTCCCCGCTCGTATATCTGAAAGAGATAATTCTTGTGGACGACAACTCCACGTTGCTGGAATTGAAGGGCAAGCTCAGTCATTACATACGTACCCGTCTACCGCCGGACCTCATACGTATAGTAAGGTTACCCGATCGGTACGTATTGCTTCTTGATTTACATAAATCCTAATGTTAATATGTATTATTACAATTCATCAATAAACGTTAACCCTGTGACTGCTAGCCGATCTATATTGAAGCGTAGTTGTTTTAGAAAAATAATTTCGAAGATCCACGTTTTAAGACATTACTGCAGCAAAAATCACATATAGCATCTTAGGAATACACTTCACTCCATAGGTTACTCTCAAGATGTTCGTTAAATGCACACATGCGTGCAGAGGCTAAACAGCCGAGGTTTTCACTCTATCCACCCACAGCAATCAAAGGGTTAACGGTTAAATATTATAAATTATTTGATAGTTCATAATAACCGTAAAGATGAGTATCATCCAGCTTCTTATAAAATAGGAGTTGATATAAGTTGTTTAATTAGTTATAATAAATAACTATAAAAGAATGTGTATCACACAAAAAACTTGGCGGTGCTGTCCTACGTTTTGTGTTCGAACACGTGTTTCAAGTAAAAATAAAATAAGAACATAATAAATAGGAGATAAATATAAAGACATTGCTTTGAAAACGAAAGTGAGAAATACTACAATAATTTAACACGGGTTTTACCTATGTACGATGGTATGTAGCTTTTTTGTAGTAAACGACGATTTCAAAGTAAATTGCAGTCACATAAAAAAGCTTTCAAAATTGTATTATTTATAAATTTAATTCTTTGTGAACGGATTAATTCGTTCTCATTATTTTCTCGTTATATTAGAACGAACAAAGAAATATAGACTCTATCAACATTTGCGTTAAGGAAAAAATAGCACTGTAAAATTAACAATAGTACTAAATTGGTTGCATTCATCGATCTACAGAGTTATTAATGTCTTAGTTGGTAAGATGATATCAAGCTCGTCTTATTAAGAAAAGGCAATCACGGCGTGAATTGTTTCAAAATTTCTTGTACGTAAAACTCAGGGGGGGTTTGATACGAGCCAGAGTCGTTGGAGCTCGAGCGGCGACTGGAGATGTATTGGTCTTCCTAGACTCACATTGCGAAGCTCTCGTAGACTGGCTCAGGCCGCTGCTACAGCGTATCAAGGACAATAGGACGGCGGTACTTACGCCGATCATAGATACGCTGGAGTCCGATACCCTCGAGTACCAACCGGGGGGCGAGGGGTTTGAGGTGACTACATTTTGATAGTAGGCAGAAATGACCTATAAGTAAAAGGATATGTAGATTAATTATCGTAAAATCGACGTAGGCTATCATCGTAAATTGTAAGGGCTGTAGTCTCATGAAATCAACATAAAAGTTGACAGTTGTTTCGGTGACCCGGTTGCATATAACTAATTCATTGACATTTTATTTTTATTACGTAGACCTCGTAAAAATGGTAATCAACATTTTCACAACACGACTAAAACATTACTCATTTATTACCACGAACATAAGTACTAATTTTTATCGCATACAACACGGCGACATGCGAGCGATTTTTCTGTAAAACTTTGTATTATCATAATAATATAATACCACTTAATATTTAAGTAATAAAATGTACTTTTATAATAAACGTTTTATTTATTTATTATACAAGGTTTCTTTGTCTCTTGTGTACATATGATGATATGAGTTATACGACGAAGCCGAGAAATTTTACATTACTACTACTTTACATTCGTAAATATTCTTGTTTATGCTATTAGTTCGCACAGAGTACCTGCAATGCACCTTTCTTCATTCAGCGTTGGCCTCACGAGGGCAAGGCTGGCCGGCGCTCAGTTCGCAGTGGGCGAAGTCGTCGTCTTCCTGGACGCCCACTGCGAAACGCAAACGGACTGGCTCCGTCCGTTATTGCAGCGCATCAAGACATCCAGGAGGAACGTAGTAGTGCCGATCATCGACGTCATCGACTCCGGAAACTTCTACTATAGTGTACAGGAACCAGACGTGTTTCAGGTGCGGACCGGCGTGCGGGTTATAGGCTTGTGGCAACTATCTCTTCATTTATATTCTATCATGTAATTTTTTTAACACTGTCTTAGCTCAGTTCAGATCGATTTATAAAAATAATTTAATATCGGTTGATCGCAACCGAAAATTTGCAGTTTTGTTGTGTTCCATGTTATTAGTAAATGTAGACACCAAATACTAACACCGAACGTAAGCCTCGAGAATATTCGTTTTCTTTTTGTTGTTTTAAATCGTGAATAATCGGAATGCAAAAACCACGATGTGAATTATACACAAATTATTTAACATATCAATTTGCGAAGTTATCACTTTTAGAAAATGAATTGAGCTACTGCTACTACTATATGAATGAATTGAACTTTTGCTGTATAAAGGTCTTTTATGTTTGAAAGAGAAAAGAGATGCTTACGCTCATATACACATAATCGCAGGTCATTGGGTTCAATGATTTCTGTAATACATGAAACACAACAGCGGATAGATGATTTAAATCGGATGAGATTTCACATATTAATTCTTTATGTTATGGAAATAGTTGTTACAAAACACCCAAACTGCAGTGTTGCTCGTTTTTTCTAAATCACGTGTTCCTCTGTCACCACCCCATTGTTTGCTTGTCGCGTGCAGTGTCACGTGTCGCACTGCTTGTTTCCTTTTTTTTTTAATTGTTTTCGGTTCGCCTTCCGTTGGTTCTCCGTCGTTGTTTTGTTTTTGGGCCGCTGGATGATTGTACTTGTTAATGTACAACATAATGCACTTTTTCTGTTTTATATAGCTTTGTTATATAGCTGTTATATACTAAAACTGTGTACTGTAGTTACGCATAGAAGTTCGTTGATTATCGTTTTGTATGTTTATTTGGATGATTATGGTTTTTAATTATTAGTTATATAGAATTATATGTGTATTATGTTCATGAAAATTAAAGCATAAATACGATTACAAAAACGTGTTCGAGCTGTTAGAAATTATGATATTTAATTGATGTCTTACATGATTAAATAAAAAAATTCATACGTAGGATGATTGGTGTTCCCCAAAAAAAAAATTACCGTTAATTTTCAATGCCAGCGATGTTATTAAAATTAAAAAGCTCGCTTGAAAAGATGAATTTAATCGGTACAAATACACGCAATCATTGCGACACCAACTTGTAGTACTCGAACAACTAATACTACTTTCTTAATCTTTCTGATTAAAATATGCAAAGATTTATTTTCGATAGATGGTTTAATGAAAAGACATTCAAAAATAAATATATATTTCGATTCCTGCCAATGACACTGCAAAACGGAAACACCTATGGCTCCCTTAATGAATATATTATTATATCAACAATTGAAAATATGTAATGTATGATATTGATGCAATTTTTCAATCAGATGTGAAAATATGCACGTAGAGTAGAAATTATGGAATATTCCTAAAATATTGGAAGCTAGATTTCTTTTAATGATTCTATAAATGAGAATAAGCTGTATAGAAACTGTTAAATTTATAATTAAATAAAAAAAGTTTTGGGGTATTGTGTTAATGTATCATATCAGGGTGTCAGAGACAACGTTTGCGGAAATAATAAAATAAACAAAAGATTGAATCTATTATTTCGGACGCGTAAAGATTTTTTTCGCCATAAAATGTATCTTAAATATTAACGGAATTAATCAGCTCCTATATACCTTTGCGCTCGACGACTGTTTCGATTAAAGTCCACTGATGCTCCGTTGACACTAGATTTACTAGACCCGTCATTTTGTCCGAACAACGTTTCTTAAGAAGTTTCGTATACTAAAATTCAATTGACTTTTTTATTAGTATTGCTATATATATATATGCCTTACGCACAAACTTACTAAAGGCTCAAAAGGAGAACCATGAAGAAATTTCCGATAAATCTAGTGTACGAGTGTAACTCGAATCAATTTTGTTACAAGTGTCATATAACTAGCATAAATTAAATTTATGTAGAGATCAACATTCGACAATGTTATATTCAAATACAATATCTCTATATATATCTAGGATAACAATTTCCTCCTTGCGTTTCAAGATGCCGCGAGAAATATTTTGGTGCCTGAGAGGCGCCGCCCCAGCGCAAAGGGTTATTATATTAAATGGCATAAAAATCGGGCCAGTATTTTTTGAGCTGTACGGTAAAATACTCGTAACATAGGTATCATAGGTAAATAATTTTAAAAAAATATTTAATGGCTTGTCACGATGTTTGTAGTTATATGCATACATTATATATCGGTTGGTCTTTATGGTTTACGATAAATAAAAGTTGGATGACAACTCAAGGTATAAAGCTACTTCCACAGGCAAGGTTTAATGCGTGCTCGAATAACGGGCGCGAGGGCGGCAAGAGGGGATGTTCTCGTATTCCTGGATGCCCATTGCGAGGCCTTGACCGATTGGCTCCGTCCGCTATTGCAGAGGATCCAACATAAACGGGACGCGGTGCTGACGCCACTGATCGATGTAGTGGACCAGACCACATTTCAACTGGACGCCTCTGAGCAATTCCAGGTTCAGCGATTGTTTGAAAGTTGAAAATAGCTTTTGTAATGTCCGAGTCGAGCGTTACTCATTCTTGTCCGAATCTGAACGATAAATAAATATTTTATTGAATCAATAACGATCCGAAAGCGTTTCTAAATTACCACGCCTCGCACCAGTTCTATGTTTATTTGTCACATCATTATTTAAATCCTTTGGGTACTTAACAATAATATAGGCTAACAATAATAAAATAATAAAATGCTTTTTTTTTGTGTACATAGTGATACATACTGCATCCTCTTGCAGGTAAAAATGTTACATATTATTATTGATTCCTTTAAAAAAACAATAATCATTGCTCTAAATTGATTCGTATAAAATTTGTAAATTAAATTGTTTGTGTGAAATATATGTCAATAGATTAAGTTTGAGTAACGCTGGCAAATTGCTTGAATGGATATTAAAGAAAAAAAAATTTAATAGCCGCAAATGTGTCGCGCTTGTAATCAATCATATTAACATCAACATTGACAATTTCACGGTGAAGGCGTAGCTGCGATGGTGACGAGCGCGACGTAACGCGCGGGGAAATATAAATCGATTTGCATGTGTTGTCTGATTATTCCACTTGTAATTAGCTGGTTGGAAAATAAACGATAATTACTCTATTATCGCCAAAAATTAAATTGTGAAGTAATTTCGATTTTTTTTTTTAGGGGAAAAAAAAGTTGACGGCAAACGGTGTGCCTAATATCAAGTTATCTATCAAACAATATAACGAAGAAAATTAATCATTTGGTTATATTTTACGCAATAAGAATTAAGATAGAATGATTTTATAATAACTGATGGTACGGCTATTTTGTAAGATTTTGGTTGTTATAGTATTATGGGCAAGATGTTTTATTTCAATTGCTAGGTAGTATTGCATTGTCATTTAAGGAACTTACTTAAAAATCGTATTTTATTCAACAAAAAAAAATCACTTCAGTTACAAAAATTAAACAGGAGCAAAGTCAAAACGTGTCTTTTAGTAATGTTTTCTTGGATGTATATATACTCGTATATATCAAGTCAAACGATAAATGATATAGTCGCTATGTATTTATATCTACATAATCAGTAAAAGCATTTTTCTTTTCTATTCATATGTTCTTTGTATATATAATGTAAAGTAATGCGTGATTCTATTTCTTTGACCTCATACTTTGCACCATTGGGAAATTCTCAGTTTCTACATGTAATATACATTACATTTTGAGTTCGGGTTCAGTTTGAGGTGTTCCCCGTCAGTAGGACCCGCCACTAAACAACTCACCTACTTTGCCTTAAAAGGCTTAAATAGTTATGCATATTTTTACCTTCCGACATAAGTATGCATACTTGAGTCAAGTTAATAAACTTGATTCCCATCTTACTCATTTTCATTAATTTAAAGCGGTCGTAAATGTGACATCTGGAAGAATTCGGAGCTAGCATGCTTCATCTACATCCTAATTGTCACTTAACATCAGGTGAAAGTGAAGACAAGTATTAGTCCATTGCAGTCAAAAGAAAACTCATTCATTCTTGTTTAAATTATTGCTATCATGTTTGTTATTAGTTAGTGTATATAATTTGAGACGTAGTATTGGCAACTAACGAAATTTCTTCATAGTATCACCTGTTAATTAGTATTACTTATGTTACGGTATGTATAATACACATAATCGATCTTATTTCTATCTTCATTAGTTTTTATTTGGATAGCAGATTGTGTGCCATTTTTTTCTTAAGTTTTGAAGCCCTCAACAGTAAACTTGCATATGTTGCTTTTTAATGAAGGCACATTGTTTGAAATTTCACTCAAATTAGCTCCACGCAATCTTCAATAACAATGCGTAATAAAAAAAATTGGAAACGTCTATTTCTTTATTCAAAATATTGCAATGTAAATGCAGCATAGAATTACGTATATAATAGACCTGAAAAACAACCTTCATATAAAGTAGCGTTACTCTGTGAATATAATCTCAAGGGTGGGATATGTCTACAAAATCTTTAACTCGTTTTATTAATATTTAATTTTAATCTATGTTTGGCATGCATGTAAATATGGCTTCATATTCCTACTTCACCGATTTCCGCAAGCTACATGTTTTTGTTTTAAGCTTTTCATTTATTACTTGAATCAAAATTACGGAGGCGATTTTCGTTAATAGTATCTTTAAATTTAAAACAGGTTGGAGGGTTTACGTTCGCAGGACACTTCACTTGGATAGAAGTGCCGGAGAGAGAGAAGAAACGTCGCGGCTCGGACATTGCTCCCACGTGGTATGCACTTTGTGATAAATTACTTAACTTTTTATTTTTATCTGGGCAAATTCGAAAAGATACTTTTTTCTGTCTGTGGCGTAGTTTGGGTTAGTTCTGTGATAATGAAGACTAATGGGTGGTGATCTGTGTTGATGGTTGCTTGGAAGTTTTAGTTAGTAAAAATCACCATATTGCCCTAACTTCACCTTAGAAAGCATAGGTATATTTTTGAAGTTACCTTAACATTAAAAAAAGTTAATTTGTCTCAGTTTCTTGCCAGTTGTTTTCAGATGTGAGGCATTGACATTATTAAAATATTATAGACCATTAAAAATAATTCTACAAATTCAAGTTCAATCCCTTCGAGGTTGTATGTCTTCCAGCTAACGCTTTTCGCTGGTAATCAATTTAAAAGCTATATTTTATCCATTGATTCATCACATGCAGGTCCCCAACAATGGCTGGTGGACTGTTCGCCATGGATCGATCGTATTTTTGGG
The DNA here is from genome assembly GCA_018245475.1 of Pharmacophagus antenor. Lineage (NCBI taxonomy): Eukaryota > Metazoa > Arthropoda > Insecta > Lepidoptera > Papilionidae > Pharmacophagus > Pharmacophagus antenor. The sequence continues at coordinate 16,620 of DWQX01003623.1, forward strand.
AGTTGGGCGCTTACGACGAGCAGATGGCGGGCTGGGGCGGGGAGAACCTCGAGTTGTCGTTCCGAACATGGCAGTGTAGGTTCTGGTATTTATTTTTATAACTTACGTAACAGACGCTCGTAGCGCTCGTACGTTTAAATAACTGTAATGAATCTACTATGCTACTTAAATGTTCCAATATTGAATAAACAGTAATACAGTTTATTGTTTTTTTTACCATTATCCAAGCAAAGAGCATTAGGAATAATTAATTTATTTTTTGATCTTATATTTAATTTTTTGGTTATAATTATTTGTATTGTGTATTGATTTACCGCAGGCGGTGGTACGCTAGAGACGATACCTTGCTCTCGCGTTGGTCACGTGTTCCGGAGCTTCCACCCTTACGGACTGCCCGCGCACACTGACACGCACGGTAACTACATCACTTCTATGTAATTGGGCCGTGAAATAAATATGCTTAAGTCAAATCGATTTCAACTTTAACCTCTTGACATACAAATTAAACGCAGCTGTGCATGATGGACGTATGGATGGATTTACTTTCTATACGCTTCTTGTTATATACTCGTTGCTTTTTTGTTATGGGAGTTGACAAGGTAGGAACG
>DWQX01003624.1:0-17226 GCA_018245475.1 Pharmacophagus antenor
TAGAGCACTAACTTTTGAAGTTTTATTCAATATTGTAATTTTTTCAAGGTGGTCTCAAACTTTTGGCCGGCAGTGTAATGTATGAACAAAAATTACTATTAACTTTAAATCAAGATATTGCCACTATGCTGGATGCTACTGTAGTGTTCACATATTTCTTTATATACTCGTATTTTTATTATAAGTAATTTTAAATAATAAATTAGAACCTTTATATATGTTTATCCGAACAAAACCTTATACCAAATTTAAATCTTTTTAAGTACCTATATAAAAGACCATGCAGTGCTATTTTAATTTCGTTGCAATTTCACAATTCAATATTCCACAAAAAAAAATTTTTTAATAAAATTATACAGCAAGAAATGCTGAATACAAAATGCTGGCTCGTCAAACAAATTTAATGTAAACTACTTACATTATTTCAATCCATTCCTAGGTATACCATAGAATAAACTATAAGATTGAAAAAGAACTTCATGACTAGAGGTAAACAGTGTTATTATAATTAATAAATGCATAAGAAGTATATTTTTGAATAAAATCAGTTTCGTACGCACAAAGTAACTATCCGTTCCATTTTTGTATTTTTTTAATTACGAGGCCTTGTCTTCGTTTACTTTATGCACAATAAGGCCAAAGCAACGTGTAGCAACTGTTTATTTATTAAAGAACATTCATTTAAAGATTTCAATTGTTGCTTTGTTATTATTTATACTATGTCTACTTGCCCTTTTTATGCATATTAAGTTTAAACAGTGAAGAGTATGCTATAGTTATTTTCTTAAATTATAATAACTCAAATCAATAGGCATTTTAAATTATTATAATTATTAAGAATTAACAAAAATAATTGAAAAAAATCAATATGTAAATTACTTCCAAGAATACTTAAATCATTCATTTTAAATTATAAAGCTTTTGATAATCGAAATAATGTAAAGTAGCCAGAAATGATATCGTATACTATATAAAATTCAGAAAAGAATAATTTTATTTACCAAAACAATGCTCAATTATAAATACATTAAAGATTACGTAATCGTTATTAACAATTGCATTTGTTATGGACATTCTAACTTTCTTTGTAAAGATCAAATTTTTTTTAAAAGTTAATTAATTTCAAAATACCTTTAATTGATTTTGCAAGAAAAAATTTCAAAACGTACTTTTCATAACTTTACCCACTAACAAAGGGGCTTTTTGTATGAAAATGTATGTAATGTAAGAGATAATAATAAAATTGATACAGAAAGTTTTAATTCATGTAATTATCTCAAAAGTAGTTTTTGGTTATTTTCCAAAATGAACAAATGAAACATGATAAGTACAATCTTTATTGGCCGTCTTAATTGTGCTACATATTTACACTTTTGATTAAGAATAAATAAATATATTAAACTCGTTTATATCAATTAAAACGTATATTGTAGACAGTGTGTGATTATAGTTAATATTAAATATTATCAATATTTAAAAACGACACCAGAAAGCGCGGTTCCTAATCCTTTAATGTTAGTGCTTTAATTTGTACCATGACGAATCTGTTCGTGTCAAGTTGTTAAAAGTTGTCGCAAAATCAAGGCTTATTCTATTAATAGGGCAGCAGATTTGACACAAAAAAAATGTTTCGCTCTTAATCCTTTCACCTAATCAACTAAGTACATACACACAGTTGAGCCTAAGCATTGTAACAAAGCAATCGGTGGCGACTGCATAGCCAATGATAACATGCAGAGGTTACTTTTTGCATTTATTAACATCATCGAAGATCAGACGCATTACATTGCATGATAAGTTCACTTTAGTTTACGTCTCGAACCGGTAAACTTATGTGAAACGAAGACGGAATATAAATTTGTTTTGATAGTATTTCATTTATATATAGTCATATAACGGTCGCTCAAGTGCGTTGACGTTTGTGTGTGGGTAGCCGCGAATTCACTTTGCCGTCATGAGGCTGGGACTTGTTGTTGTATTAGGTATGAGTATGCTTATACACATCAGATATTTTCGTGAACATAAGGAGATTTATGCTTCCCTTTAATACATTTACATCCTTCATGTACAATATTTATGAAATGACGTTATGAAAACATTCTGCAGTTTTTTAATAAAGTATATTTTAAGAGTATGAATAGAATATTCAATAACATAATACGTTAATTTTAATAACAACTGGTTATTAAGTATTTATAGCAGCATTACTACCAGATATCATGTACGTAAACAGAACATTAATCATTGAATACGTCTTTCGGAAGCCAAGACCTTTTAAAGTATCATGAATTTTGCGTCAACTGTAACAATAAAGAGAAGATACATTTAAGTACAGACTATTTCGATTCATTAAATATTTGTGGCATCCATTCTCTTGTTGCTACGATATGCTTTTTACATAGATATATTTTATGTTATAACTAATACAATTTATAATCTAACTTCTATAACTTAAATTTTGCCTTTTTAATCTTTGTCGTCATTTTTATTTTATCATTGCAAAAACTAGTATTGTAGATATATAAAAGTACTTGTGCAGTAGAAAATTCAACGAAGGAAATCTAGTCAAGCAACAAGTGAAAAACATCAAAGAAATCTCCTAGATTAAGTATAGACACATCTTGTTCAGCAAGTCCTGTACCAATTAATAATAATATTATATACTGCAGGAGTTGGCTTATGTAACTATTATAGAATATTTCTGTAAAACAAATATTGAAACAGAATCAGTGTTTTGTAATATACATTTAATATTTTTATTATTGCTCTGAAAAGATAGGTATAATTACAATCAATTATAACGTTCACGATCACGTTTTTTTCTTTTAATACTAGAAATATTGATTCTTTATATCTTGACAATATTTATATAATGATAACTTCACAATTTACATAATCATAGTCTTAATTCATAAATCGTCAAATGGCATCATATAATTCTGTCGCTGCTGAAAGTGTCACAAATACACCTAGGAAAAGAAAATAATATAGAACTCGTTTTAGCATTGATATATTAAGGTCATCTCTTGAGAACACATCTGATTAATAAACTAATAAATAATAACATTAACCGCTTATTTTTTTTTATTTAGTATAGACTAGTACGTCTATATATCTTTTAATATACTGGTTGTAAGAACATGGTTGTTTAGGAGACAACGAGCAGGTCATTCATTTTCTATACTAATACAGTTGTTGGTCAGGATGTTTCTATAGCGTCAAATTGACATCCGAGTTTTGAGATTTAAGAAGCTTCGTTACCCTAGTAATTTAATCTGCTACAGAACCCTCCTAACCAGAATATAAAACTAAATTTACATGCTACCTCATGGCGGTAGATTTATCATTATTTATTTATCATTATCATATTATATTATAACTCATTGCATAAAATATTAATTATTATGTAGGCATTGATAAAATTGCTACTTCTATATATTGACAATATAAAACTATACATAAAATATGATGTGTTAATAACCCAAATGTTTTTAATGCGAACAAATCAATCAAATACAAAGTTTTGTTTTAAAGTGTAGCCATAGCTTAACAAAATTTTGACATTTATTAACTGACAGTAAATAAAGTTTACTATCGTCGCTTAAAAGATATAATTGAAAATATAAATATAAAACATCAATTCATTACAAGAAGATAAAAGGAAGCCAGAATCAAATATAATTATTCTGACAAATAATATAACTATACTTGCATACACTACATAAGTCAGAAGGAATAAAGCAATTAAATTTATGGTACTATGGTAGGGCACAAAGTATGTAAGGTCAAACAGTTAAATCTTTCTGACGTAAGCGAACCTAGTTCACATCCTTAACCATTTATACACGACTAAAAGTTAACTGTTGTGTTGTACTTTGTAAATCCTTATAAAGTACCAAGTTTGAAGGTTTTAAAAAATTTTATGGCCTATCAATGTAAACATAAGCCATATATAATTTTCAGGAGCAATTATGGGTGAAGATGGTTCCGCTCAAAATGTTAATCTTGAAAATTGGATGGGAGAATTACCAGAAAAATTAAAAAATATTTCTTTTATTTATCTTGCTATTCCAGGTAACTTATTATATTTAATTTATTATATTATTAACTTATTTATTTATTGCATTACCCCAAATTGTTTTAAATAAACATTAAATTAAGCTTTATTTGAAATAATTTATTTAAAAACTTAAATATTTATAAAAGAAAATATTTACTACAGCTAAATACAGTCATGATAAAGTATTATGTTATATTTTTCCTATATATAAATAAAAAAATTAATGCAAACATTTTTATAATAGCTTTTTGTTTCAGGTAGTCATGATTCAATGACATTTGGTATTACACATTCAAGTGGCATTGCACCAGATGCTGAACCAATTGTCAAGAATTTGTACCCTTTATTTAGAGGTACGATATTACGTTGGACAATAACACAAGCCATAGATACCTCACAACAACTTCTTATTGGCATTAGGTACTTTATCATAGTAACTATCAAACTGCTAAAAACATTACAATAGATATTAAAAAAGATTTTTGACTAATAAAATTAAGTATATGGCTTTGAATGTCATTTTCATCAGCATAATTTATTTTTAAATATTTTCATTATATTTATAGACAAAATGGTGGATGTTAATTGTAAACGATAAGCCCTTTTGTGGGAAAATCTTTCACTTCATTAGTGTTGTGTGGGCGAAAAATAAATGGGCTGGACTAATGGCTAAAGCCTCATGATGTTAGTCTGGTTTATATGTAACTACAGGAATACTTTGACATACTATTATAGAACCCTTATGGGACCCATTTTTAAGTGTAGCTGAAGCTTCTCACCATTGAAAATAATGAATGCTGCTTAACTTTTAATAGTGATAAAACACAGTAAATGCTTATATTTTTAATATCTATATAGCTTTGAAATACTAGGATCATTATCCTAACTAATATATAATAAATAATTTATTAATTAGCCTAACATTTCACTATCATAATACTTTTTAGACCTTCATAGGATACAGTTTTTATATTATTGCTTGGCAGCTGTAACTGACTATATAATTCATAACTTTTTAATACATTACTTGATCATTACTAACATAATTTAGTCAATGTTTTAAATCTAGTTGACTTAATTATACCTACATTAAATCGTATACGAAATGTCTACAGTTAATTTATCCATGTGAGTATCATGAGAAATATATTTATAAGTCCATACTAATAGGTCTTTGTTGCTAAAGGTTGGCAGCATTGCATTGCGTATTTATGGCCTTAAATAGTGGTGTGCAAATATTACTGTCTCCTGGTATGAATGGCACTGTAGCTAGTGATATTAAAGTGGTATTGAATTTGAAATCTTACACCTAAATGCAAAGGGTACAATTTAAATATTTCATTGGCATAACATTATTATAAACATGCTTATGGTTACATATTTGAACATAATTGAATTATCACTTCATAATAAAAAAAAAATTAGTAATATAGATAGTTACATAGCTAATTACCATGATTTTTCAATTCTTTATTAATTCAAAAATATTTTATGAATCAAAACAATAATATACAAATTTCAGATACTTAGACTTGAGGATAGCAACAAAGACTGGTGATGATAAATTTTACTTTACGCATGGTGTATATGCTGATGAAATAACAGAGTCTTTACATCAAGTGAAGAACTTTGTTGACACACATCCAGGTGAAGTAAGTAAATCTTTCATTTAGCAAAGAACTAGAAATAATTTGTTAAAGAAGAATATTTTCTCTATATTCCAAATATTCAAGAATTATATTTGAGATATTGACTTTAAATGACAGTGTATCTAGAAATATGTCAATTATATTTCCAAATGATTTTATCTAATAATGAATTACTCAAGGTATCAACAAGTAAAAACCCTATTTATATTATACTATCAATACTTTGTAATTACTAAAATTTGAGGGCATAACTCACTTTCTTCTAATTTTCTACTAGATGTTGCTTTAAAATCTAATTTTATATACTGTTAAACAAAAATCTATTGGTAAATTTTTAACAAAAATAAAATGATGACTGGTCTAAAATAAATGTGCATTGGAACTGCATAATCCATAGATTTTTTTTAGTTTACCTGAGTAATTATTTATAAGAACATGTTATCATGATGTTGTTAACTTATAATCTAATAATATTATCTTTTTTAGGTAGTGATATTGGATTTTCAACATTTTTATGCCTTCACTCCAGATGACCATCAGAAGTTGATGCAATTTTTATTACATTTATATGGTCCACAGCTTGTTCCAAGGCAAATAGATCTACAAAGTATTACTCTCAATACACTAGCGAGATTGAAGCAGCAGGTATGTTTATCAATTAATTATATAAAAGTGTGATGTAACTGTGAATAAGTGTAAATGTGAAGTGTGATGTACCAAGATAATTTTCGTTTCATAGAGTTGTTTATAGAATGGAGAGATTTACATTAAGAGTTCATAGAAATATATGCCACACTGTAATCTCATCTATCAGACCAAACAAAATAATATTGAGTCAATAGTATAGTTGACGAAGCTGAAACCAGAGTGATCTAGGGCATTAAAATATGTATCGACGTTTCAAAACGACTTCTTGCAAATGTGTTAAGCGTTGTTCTTAGAAATCTGAGCTGTTCATTATTAATTTTTAGTTAAATATATTTCTAATAGTTTTAAATAAAAATAGAACAGGTTATATCAAAATGTTTTATTTAATAAAGAAAATATGTTAGTGTTACGAAAAGACTAAAAATATCATTGTTAACACTCTGATGTCAGTGTCGTAAATTAACAAAATTTCAGATTTTCGTTGCAAACAATCCCAAATTGGGAAGAAATAGATTTTAATTAAGCCATCATAATTTCTTTTATTCTTGTAAAGTTTAACGTTTTTGGTTCATACTCGTAATACAAGAGTGAATATATAGATAAAATCACTCTTTGGGATATTATTTAATTAACCCTTTACGGACGAGAGGCGACTCTGTTGCCACGACGTTTCGTGCGGCAGAATGAGTGGCGTGTGCGAGGCGTAACTTTTGTAAGAATATAGTTATTATATCATCCTTCTCCAAGTCTTAAAGATGCATAGATAGATAAACTATTGAAATGTAATGTCTTTAGGATCGTTTATAAGTTAGAGGTCATTTTATTGCATTATATAAATCACTCAACCCAAAAATCGTGGTCCGCAAAGAGTTAAATAATCCACTATAGGATTTTAATATTTTTTCTGCACTGTTTTTATCACAAAAACTACTAAAGTGATTTGTTGTTATTTTTTTAAGTCTTTTTTTTATCGCTTAGTTTTTGGGATGTCAATAAAAACTATTTATTTTCTTTTCTTGCATAAAAAATAATATCACTACCATCATAAATCTAAATCTGTAATTGAAATGTTAATTTTTCAGATAGTAATCGTCTATCGTCATCAATCAGTGTACACTACCAATGAGTTCTGGCAGCCCCAAATGTTGCCGTCGCCTTGGCCCAAGCAGGAGCACGTGGGCGGTCTACTCAGCTTCCTGCGCCACGTCAAACGGCACCCGGGGATGGGTTTCGTTCACCAAGCGGTCTTGACACCGACACCTGCATTCATCCTTTTCAGGTGAAACTAAACATTTAACTCATTATTTCTGATACCCATAATAACAAAGTAATTCTTATGAATAATTACACTATCAGGTTAATTTGCATGCCCATTGCATTTGGAAATTTTTGCAGAACTATATCAGCCAAGACTAAATTGTGTTAAAATTATTCAATATAGAGAGGATCTGTTTATCAGCGCGAACTATGCATAAAAATAAAAAAAAATCTTTTTCACTTCATCATCGATCATTTCTAAGCGCTTATATATATTGTAAGAATAAGGAACTCAATGTTTGTTTTGTTCATCATATACAGATGGATATCGACACTTCGTGAAAAGTGTGCAATCCCTGTGAAGAATGAAGTGCTACCAAAGTTATTAGAAGAATTCATGCCAGGACCGCCGCTTATGAACAAGCAAGAGTCTCAAGCGCCGGTCAATGTTGTCATAGCAGACTTTGTCGAAATGGGCGATGCTGTATTTCCTAAAAGTATCATACAACTTAATTTCAAACTACTTAAAGATCTATCTGGTTTTAACTTTGAACAGTGAACAATAGTTAAATTTTCTCTTCCTAATATTTTGTACCTGCATTTTTTACATTTTATATTAAGTTGATAATTTATTGTTTAAGTTAATACTTATATAATTTAATTTAGGTAAATAACGCGTACACGAACGCATAATAAAATGTGCCTTAAAATAAAAGTTTATTTATATTAATAGCAAATACTTTTTATTTGAACGTGTTTACTGTAGAACAATTTTTTTTTCATTCGCGGAAGACTTTGTCACAAAAATCGTCCAACTTAATTTTTTCGCACAGGTCTTTGAACGACCACTTCCTATTGCTTAGACCGGGCTCGTCTTTGACCTGCAGCGTCGAGAACAGCTGGTCGGAAAGCTCATCGGATATTTCAATAATCTTACAAATTTTCTCCAAACGGGCCAAATCGTCTAATGAGTTTGTCAGATCGTTAATGGAAATAACTTGCGACTGTTTCTTGTTCACGTTAAACGAGTTTTCCGAATTAGTTGCACTTGTGCTTGTGCTGTTCAGCTTGTCATAGATGTCTGACTCATTTTTATTCGCATCTTCCTTTGTCCCTTTAAAATTGTCCTGAGTATGATGCAACGCTAAATGTTCGCAAATCATTTGTTTTTTTACCGATACATTTTGTTTGACTCGTTGCCCCGAAATTTTATTACTCTTATCTTTACCGTCATCAGTCTTACCCGAAAAAACGTATCCAGATTTATTTTCCGCACGGCTGCTACTAACTGGATTAACATTGTCAATGTCGCCTTTTGATATAATAACGTTACCTAGTTTTAAGACATCTGGATGCTTTTTAAACATTTCATCTTCAATTTTTTGCTTATTTTTTAGAAAACATTCTTTTATCTTATAAGAGTTTATTTGCCAGTCATTTGTGCTAAGATATCGTTCTTCCTGTTGCAGATTTGTGGTGGCTTCTTTAGGCGTTAAAACACCAATATCAAATTTTGGAGGTCCTTCGTCGGTATCAGTGTCGTACAAAGTTTTCACTTGAAATTTATCCACACTTTCATATTCAAAATTATGAGTACCTGCTTAGTGAATATCAAAAAAAAACATATTAACAATTTTTATAAGTCTTCTGGCTTGTCTTCCTATTTACTTAAAAAAATTACCTTTTTCGGGTGTCGTCTTATCATAATTATGTGCTTCCCTACTACAAACTTCCACAGGTGATTCATCAATTACTCCATTAGCCAATTTTCTATTTGTATCAGTTAAATACCTTGTACAGTTACATGAGTTGCACGATTGACAATCAGCAGAATTATTTGTATTGCCAGATGAATTAATAAAAACGTTTGAGTTAGTTTTTGTCACACATTCCTCTTTACACACTTTTTTTTCTACCAAATTTTCACTTATGTCATTTAAATAGAGTTCATTGGATTTTTTAATTAGTTCTTCTGTGATATTTATCATTTTGTTAAATTCATTTTTTATATCATCCATGCAACTCTGTGTGTTTGACGTATTGTTTGCCTCTAGAATGGGCAAATTTGAACAAATTTGAAGATTTATTTTATCATCATCATTTAGATTTGTCGTATCAAAAGACGAATCTACATTAAAAATTTTTATCACTTCACTTCTCGTAATTGAGTCTCTATCTGCGATTATACCTTGATTAACTACAGATATTTGTGTACGCAGGGGAGCAGTTCTGCTTATTTGACTACAGTACGATTTTATTTTTAAGTCTAGATTTTTAGAAAAGCTCCTCAGCAAATTCGACAGTGGTTTCGAATTGTGACAACTTCCTAAAGATTTATCGATGGTCAATTGATTATCCTCCAAGAGACCTGTGTCAACTTTTCTATCTTTAACTATTCGCGCTTGAGTAAACTGTCTCTCAGAGTAAATGATCGAGTCGATCACTCGGCACGCATACGAAAATTCGTTTTCATACCAACAAACAAGTTTATAAAAGTTTGGTCTAAGCTGCAAGCTCGAATTAACGTCTAGTATACAGGAATGACTGTCCCTGATAAAATCGGATGAAACTGCTTCTTCATTGGACACATCTACAACACCTTTTAAGCATGTCGTACTGGCGATCTTTACGCATTTAACAATGTTTTGAATTGTTGTGTCTCGGTTTAACCTAATAAAATACAAATAAATGTTAGATCAGACTTTCTCCTATGGAATTGTGTGATATATATTTAATAATAAAAAATAACAGATCCGTTAAAGAAATCTTAATGTAAAATAACATTTGAAAGCATGCGATACCTACAACTAATGGCATTTTTTTAAACTAAGCTCCTTTTACTAAGTTAAAGAAACTAAATACTGAACTTTACTTGTAAAGATTACTCTCAACGATAACTACGAAGCAAAATGAAATCATGAATAGAATTTTAATACCGAACAGTTATATCGAGCACGGATACGTTCACTATCGGAACTCGAAAAGCCAAACCGATCATCTTGTCTTTCAGCTGCGGCATTATTTTGCCTAGTGCTTTGCAAGCGCCGGTCATTGCCGGTATTATGTTCTGATGAATGCTGCGGTAATCCCGCCAATGCTAGAAGAATACTTTTAACTTTTGTAAATTCATAGTAGCACAGTTATAACGATGATCTTTCAATATGTATGCGACCCGGGCTGTACCACTAGTGGTACATTCTTTTCTGTTCTATGGTACGGTATGACCTACCGGTGGTACACAACGGTGTCACCCCAATAAAGATAATAATTGAAAAATTTCCGAAGTAATAACTTTGTATGTATATATTATATACTAATTAATACTATTCTAAGCAGAAAACGTAACACACAGGAGAGCTTAACTCATTGTGAGTTCTCTACCAGCTAACCTTTGTGACAGAGGAATAGGATATAGGAGGGCTTGCGGGGATAAAATATAAAACTCGTTAACAAAACAAAAAAATAATGATAAGTTATAATACACAGACAAAGCTTATAGGTAATATAAACAATGTTTTTACATGTTTATAAATATAAGAGAACTGTTTCAAATGTACTAGGCAAACGTTTCAATGGCTGTAGTACGGTAATGGTTTGGGTACCACCGGGGGCTCGGTGCGGACACTGAATTCTGATCCTGTCGCCAACGCGTTAAAATATACTTGAACAGAAGTGGCATATAAACAAACTCAAACTCTTAAATACACATCTACATGGTAAAAAGTAAAGAAAATATTGTGATATTCATATCATTATTTATCTTCGTATATTTAAACCATAGTTCCAACTGAGATGAACTAATTTTAGTTAACACGCCGCTTACTTTTTAATTTGACGATCGTAGTCAGAAACACTTTTTTTTTCAATTGTTTATGACCTTCAGATGAAAACAAATGTAAGTTCGGAATGAATGAAGAAAATTATCATATTTAGCCAAAGATTTCCAAAAAAAAAAACTCGACGGTTACAGCAGTCGTTTGAAGCGACGTATTAATATTATTGCTTTAATATAGTAAGACGGGTAATAAGTCCACTTATATGTCAATAATGTTAAGTTTAGATTGGCAGATAACTTTAAAAGTCACGTATTCAAATTTTTAATTGTAAAACTGTAAGATTATATTTTTATAACTGCATGTATTAAGTTTCATACATAGTACAAGTTTTATGTAAGAACAATAGTGTATTTACTTTAACACTTTCTTTCTACATCGTATTCATATGACAATATTTCTCTTTTTGTAGTCCTCAAACACGAGTAGCATTCATTTCATTTCATTCAGCACGTAAGTTTCTTCTAGATTAAGCAATAATATGAATAAATTCTATTATTTAAACCGTCTCCAACTACGTCCCATGATGGATTGGACGTTCTCTAATCGTGTGATAGATTTTTTTTGAGTTTCAAATAGATATGAAATATAATAAAATTATTTTTTTTTTTCGATTATATATGTAATTATAGATGTAAATTTATTCATTACAATAAACAATTATTAATGTTTCGTTTTCATAATGGCGTGTCTTTCATGTTGTATATGATATTTGCTAGTGGAAATTAACATTAGCGACTTCAAAAAGTATATTACTTGATTTGATTTTGTAATTATTTGTGGTAAATTTTTATAAGATTTCGTGAGGGGTTGTAGGTGATCTTAAACGTTATATTTTGGGGACCCGTGATTTGAACAAATATAATATATTTAGTTAATTGACAAGGCGCTTTGCTTTACCTTTCCTCTCAAACAAAGTCCGTCCAATGGCTTCAAAGATGGTGTCATGGCGTGTATACTGGTAACAAAACCTTCCGAGATACCGAAGTTATTTTCTAGAACTTTCATTAGAGGAGCCAGAGCGTATAACGTGCTCGAAGCGCAGGATATCACTTTTTGATCTTTACATTGAAAAAAAATGTATGTAAAGACCAATAGATTAGGGCTAAATTAAAAAAAAATGTATCTATGAATACAATAATGAACGATTTTATAGTATTCTACTTTTTTATAACCAATGTTATTGATAATAATTTTTCTGAAGGATCTTTAAAAACATTTTTCTATTTTTAAGTTGTAAATTAAACAACGTACAAAATATAAATCACATACACCCTATTCTGCTATCCTGATTTTTTCTTGAACTATTTTCGAACCGAATCTGTACCTTAATCGGAATTCGTAGACTACATTTTCATTCGACTAGTTAATAATAACATTACAGGAATAATAATATAAAAAATTATTACCACAGACGAACATGTTAAAAAAAATTCGAAAATAGCTAATAATCTTATAACCGGTGGGATTTATCAGTGTTACAAACAAGCATTCACTACCCACGATCAAGTCACCATTAAAAGAGAAAATACAAATTCTTTCAACCGTTTAGTAATTTTTTCACTGCCTCTGTGGCGTAGTGCAGTCTAAGTCCATAATTTACAAGTGAGAGGCAGAAGTATTCTGGGCAAGAATGTATCACTTAATATCAGATGAAATCGTGATCAAGGGTTAACCCTTAACCGATAGAATATATCTTCTTTTAGTGTCGAATCAAACTTTCGTAAACTTTGAAAAGCAGAGCTGTATCATATTAAGATTTTTGATAGGTCAAATAAACGTTAATAAGTATGATACCCTGGTGCATCTTGTCGTCATTGACCCCATGTATTATCATTGGCACGTCGCTAGAGGGCGCGGTAATCAGCACACGCCTCACTCCCTCGACTGACAGATGACCCTGCGTTGAACGCATCACAATGAAATAAAAATATCATATTTCGAATTGTTCGTACACAGCTCGATAACAAAATTATAATGTTGAAAACATAGATAAGGTCGAATTTATTGAGTTATGAAATGATACACGTATCGTCTATTCCAGAGCTATTAAATTCATTTATAATAGATGAGTACGGAGAAATAGACGCAGAGAAATAAATAACATTCTTACTAATGATATAAAGTTATGACATAAAAAAAGGGTTTACCGCTGCTTTCTCAAAATTAGTGAACATTCCAGAAGATTCGATCACATATTGCACGCTGGCAAGATTCCACGGTACTTTGGACGGTTCTTTCGCGCGAAATATTTTAATCATGTTACCTGGAAAAAACGAATCCAATGACGTTAACATTGACCATATTAATTAACTAAATATTTGTAGTGATAAATATTTACACAAACTATCAAAACATTAAAAGTTATGTAATATTTATCACAAATATCAACGTAAAAATAGATTAAAGACTACGAATGCCGCAGAATGATGCTGACCGATTATAGATTTTTAAATGTATTTAAGCCTACTATCAGAAACAAGTGAAAAGCCGGTGGTATACCTAAGCGAGTGCGAGGAACTCGCTAATTTTACTTTTATTTTGAGATTTGATCTTTGCTTAATTTTTAACAAAAGAAATCTTTCTCAAATTACGCATCAAATTTTCTGAACCTTCGAAGGCTCAGCTAGTTGGTAAACATTTGTCCAGTACTTTTACTTAAGATGTTTAGTATTGTTTTTCGGATACCACTAAATAAATAAATATGAGGATTTACCGTTAATTTTAATATCACCATTTAAAGTTGTAACATCTCCATTGAAATTTCCATGTACTGAGTCAAATTTTATTAAATAGCAAATATATTCAACGTCGATGGCAGGGTCGTTTATAGCGGTTACCTGTCATCATAAAGTTACAAAAATGTGATTCAAAACATTTTCAAAATTTATCAAGTATTCTTCTATTACCTCAATATCAGAATTCTGAAAACAAGTTCTAAACATTATTCTGCCAATTCGCCCAAAACCGTTAATGCCCACTTTTATAACCATTGTGTGAATAAAATGAATTTTGATTTTGAAACATGAAATTATAATTAAAACTGCCGCCACAGAAGACAACTTTATTTTAGTCATGGCAACAATAATGAACAATTAGAATTGCCATATTAATTTGAAGTATGAAATAATGTATCATTATTTTTATATTTGTAAAAGAACAATACAAAAAAATTATAAACTATAGAATTTTATAACTAATGTACTCAAAAATTAACGATAGAATGATAGGCCCTATGAATAGGTAGAAAAGCAATATCAATAAATTTAAGGAAAAATAAGAACGATACAAAAATTACTTGCAAAATTAATTTTATTTTATAGCTGGCCGTTTACCTGCAGTTAAAAGTTCTCCAAAAAAAATCTTTCATTAATGCCAATTTCTTAACAAATGGTAAAAAGTAAAAGTGGTAACATTTGATACAAGTAAATAAAGTGCGACTATTTTAAAAACCATAAAGATGGTTCAAAACTCACAAAACAACGGTACTATAAGTGATGAATCAACAGAGTTACAAACAAAAAGGTGAACCAAATAGTCGTTTGAATTGACATTGTACCTTTTATATGCATGCCTTGCTATAAATATGTGCATGCTTCTACATTCTTGAATATACTCATTGAGTGATGCGGATATATTCTATATGAAAAACTGACCCTCTTCCAACCCCCCCCCCCTCCCTTTGTTTTCCGATAATTCTTCCATAAGGATAATTTTTAGGGTTCTTAAAGTTAGTCTAGATGGCTATGTACACATTACGAAATCGTCGTAATTGCGTGTGTTCAAGAGATTTGTTTGAAATTGATTTCTCAAATTACCACATAGTTGATTCTATGTTTACTGCAACGTGTGTGTAGCAATTTTGTCGTGCATATTTCATTTTAAAAGCTTTTATGTATAGACTTTTACTCCCAATATTTACCCCTCCGACCCGTCTTCAGTATATGGAAATGAAAGTGATTTTTTTTTATCGTAATGTTGCGATTCGTCCATAAAGTACTGAGCGGAACATAGCTTCTTTGACCGTTTTAGTTCATCTGTTAATTTCTTCTTGATAAAACTGTTTTAGTTATTACCAATGATAAAATACAAGAACATGAAACAATTTTAGAAAAATATTACGTACGATTAAATCATTATCTTACAAGAAAATATTAAATTTTCTACACACTAAATTCTTATTATAAATTATGTTATTACATCTTTGTTTAGAACAGTTAGCATATGTGGCATATTAATTACTTTCATTTTTTCCCAGATTAATTTACTGAAGCTTAAGCATATTTTTATTTTTTATTATTGAATGGTAATCCTTGACTGATCCTGTTCATTAAAAAAACTTCAATTCTTTATATCAGAATAGTTTTTATTATAATTTCAGTGACATTTTTATTATATAATTTTTACTATAAAAATAATAATTAGTAGCAAAATTGATGCCATAACTATTTCTTATAAGTATTGCATACTGAGAGTACTTACCTATTAGCTTCATATTTCAATTAATGTAAATTTACTCTATATAATATATCCGGTCGCTATCTAGTAAGCTCACAGTGATACTTGTCCTTCATTTGACATTTTAGTACTCCATCTTGTGGGGATCATACGTGTAACACTACCTCAATAGGACTTCTTAATTCCGGTAAGAACAAAATGGTTGTTTTTTCTATTTTATATAATTATTTTTAACAAAATTAACTATTGATTTATATCAAACCTGTACGTTTTTCAGTATATCAGTGTAGTTTCCACAAAGGGAACAAATCGGTTTACAGGAAACATATATAATATAGTTTACCTTCATTTATAATCTTTTAATGGTTTTAACTAGTATTTTATTACATGGTTTAAATTCTGAAGTCATGTTAAATTCTGGTTATGTTTTTATTTGAAATTTCACTTGACCTTTATTTGACCTCAATGCGCCGGCTTAAGCATTCTTGTCTTAAGCCCTCTATATTCCGATATAAATGGAGCTTTGGTATTATAGTGCATTAATTATTTTCAGAAAACATTGCACAGAATTGATAAAGGATTACTTTTGAATATCATGAAATATTTATTTTGTTAAGAGATGCTTATACAATGTTTAAATATTATTTAATTTATATAAAAATTATTTGATATTTATTATTGTTTAGTATAGTATACTAATATACTATAATACTATTGTTATATATTCTGTAATATTAATTTTATCAAAAGTTGGTTTCTGTTAAGGTTATATTACATCAAAAGAATTTTATCCATGAAAAATGGACTTTTAAAAATGATTTTTATAGTTATTTAAAAAGTGAAATCTTAACATTGCAGTATTATGAAATAAGTAATATTTTTGAAGTTAATGTGCAGGAGTGGCAATTATATTCTTAAGTATCAAATACAAATAATGTAATAATTATGCAGTTGTACACCAAAATGTTTTTAAACATTATGTTTTGAAATAGATTAAAATTATCCAAGAATATTTTTCATTTTCGCAAGTAATAGAATGCATCAATCTACATGTTATATCCAAAATAAAAAATAAGTAACTATCATTTATACAACTAGGTAGCTCAAAGTAAATCAAGCATCAGACAATGTTGTCAAAATACCCACTTAATAAACCTTAAGAAGTTTTCTGTACCTACATATCTTTTGATGTATATATTTTGTGAGCGTAGTAATTTGATTAGCTGTAGTGCATTTCTAACAGGAATATATAAGAGGAGTGTAGGTAAACACACAAAACATGAAATATATTAATATATAAAATAATTATAATATATTGAAT
>DWQX01003625.1:0-17225 GCA_018245475.1 Pharmacophagus antenor
TATATATATATATACATATATATATAACTTACCTAAGCGATGCGTCTAGGATGATATTTTCAACGGTTTATCTGTGTTCCACCGTACTGGAACAAGGATTACCATACTGGGCTATTTCATAAGATGATGTCTTGCCGGCGTGTGTTCCCGTTTCATTAAAAAATAAGTCTTAGCGCTTTATTAGTTCATACACACAGCACTGCGTATAAGGCATACAGTGCAAGCCTCGTTTATTAGGAGAAGAGATCAGTCGAAGTAGGTTTATTAAATTTTGTAAAATAGTCATTAGTAAGACAATAAAAGTAAAAAAAACATAGAATAAAATTAAGGATGAGATAACAATAAAAACAATAAATGTAACAAAATAAAACTGTGATATTAATTAAGAGATAAATTACAAAGTGGAAATTAAGATACTAATGTAAAATAAATAAACAATATGTCTCTTCTTTACTTAAGCGTGAGTTATGCTAGAAGGAAATGAAATGTGGTATGGAAGGGAAGACATGTGAGCGAGAAAAATAGTAAGAGTATGTAAGAATAAGAAAGTAGTAGAAACGAGAATAAATTATAAGATATAAATTATAAAGAAAAAGAATAGGCCATGTCAAAATGTAGCAGGGGAAGGAGATTATTGAAATTTAAAAAAAGCCTCGTTTATTGGTGAATATCGTTGAGATTGAATTTAGTCATAAAATTTTCGATTAAAAAAAAACTGTAATTAGCAATTTAAGTTATTTTATTGAGGCATGAAGTTCCCCAAAGTTAGGTTTGGATCAATAGATTGTCACTTTACCAAGCGAGATTGTGATTAAGCAAAGAGGTACACGAATAACACAAAATCAAGTTACAGTGCCTTCAAATCGAAACGATGATGTATGTACATCGAATTCTGCTAGACCGCCTTTAGTAGAGACTAATAAAAATGTTACGAGTATTATAAGTACATATAATTACAAATATAAATTTTGAATTTTGATGTAGTGCGCAGTTTTAATTTAAAACTATTTCTTGAGTTAATAAAAAAAAAAACAGAAGTAATTGTGTTCTATTTGTAAGAAGCGATATTTTTTATCACAACACTATGACCTCGAAAGTTGACTCAAGTCGAGAAGTCACACCGTCACGTACACATATATTAACGAACGCACAAAAAATCGTCCATTTAATCGGGACGTGAACGATGAAATCGTAATTTATCATCGGCAATAACGAAATTCGAGTTTAATTACCTTAAACATGTCCGGTTGCTTTGTGTGCGAAAGAAAAAAAAAACTGGTCCAAAGTTCGCGGAGACGTATGAAAATGAAGAAATTATCGGCGCTAGTAACGAGCCGCCGAGCGGTGGTATCGATAAAAACAGGCGCACTTATATCGACATTTACGCCGGTCGCTAACGATCCGTGTAAATTCGACATGTTATAGCCATCGCCCGAGTATGGCTTTATTAACCGTAGTGATGCTCCCTATCAACATATCCCTACCCGTTATTGACTCGTCACAAATGTTGTCGATTATCTGTGATACTAGGATCGTAAATTTTTAACAACGTATGTGACAGCCGGTGTACTAGTGATGTGAAATATAACCGTTAAGTTTTATAATCTCAGTACTGACGGTAACGAGTTTCCAGTGTTACCATAAAAGTTTTATTGAATGTTAGCGCAGTGAGCAATTAACTGTACAAGTTTACGTTTAGTGAAATTAGAAGCGGCGATTGTTACAGCGTACGAAATAAATTAACTTTCAACATACGATTTGAATTTTGTAGCAATATTATAATTATTCCTTCGTGATACATAATTTCGGATGTCCGATCATGCTTTGATCACAATAAAGTGGTTCCAACGATTGCTTTAAAATTTATAATTCAAAATACGCAAATTTAGTTTCGTGCTAAATTTAATAAATATTAAAATTCTAGTTACCCACTTCTTTTTTGAAAGAAAAGACGTCGGATGGTAAAGATATAGAACGTCGAGAATCTATGCGTAATTTTATTATCAAGAAGAGATTAAGAATCTTATGAATACAATAAAACTTTTTCGAAACTTAGCAACAATAGTGTATTAATGTACCGATATCAATACTTATAGATTTGCTATGGCTTTCTTTTTTATACGAAACATTTTATATAGTTCATGGCTTGCCTCCATGGCGTGATGGTTTAAAGGTAAGCTTACAACACGTAGGTTTCAGTTCCGATTTCAGGGCCACATGAATAAAGGAGTTTAGACGGTAATTTATGACATTATGCCGCCATAACAGAGTTGCTGTGTTCCAGCTGTTATGCATATGAGGGCCAAAGTATTCTGAGCGAGCATGCTTCACCATCTGCGACCACAGTGTCACTAAATATCATATGAAATTGAGGTCAACCGTTAGCTAATAAAAGAAATATAATCTGTTTTTGCTGTCATGTGAATAGGGTCTAAATGAATTAAATGATTTTATTATATCGTTACAATCTTCTTATGCTACACACAATTATGTATTATTTGGTTTGCACAATATCCCTATAAAGCCGTCCGTTACAACACTGTCCGTGTAAACTGCAATCATGATTAGACACGCGTGTCTATCGCGCACGAGATGTTAAATTTCAACTTATTTCGTATCAAAATAGCTGCTAACAAAATATGCGAAATGTGTTAAATACGTAACACGCTTCTTTTTAGATCGAAGCTGGTTTAAAATGTGGTTTTAAGAAAAGTAATTTTATTGGTATCTTCGTTATTTTTTGCCTTTAAGGTTGCAATACATGCTAGAATTTTTTTTCCATATTTTTTAGACTTTCTCACTCTCTTCAACTCTATTTGTAGATTTCGACATGTAACATACCGTGTAAGTTAAAATGTATATACATATTAGTTTGGCTAGTTGTTTATATTACAGTAAAAGATAAAAATAAATGTTCCTTTTTAATTAAATGTGTCTCTTTAATTTCTTCTTTTTCTATTGTCTCTCTCACATCCACTACCGCTAAAATCTGAGGTAAAATTGTAGGGAAAACCATTTAGAGTCAAGTCCACCTTATGTACCTCCTCTATATTGTGCATTAAAGCTTTTGAATAACGTAGAAAAAACATATTTCTGCATAAAGAAACTTACCTATAATATTATATGTAAAAATAATAACGATTTTATACTTCCGCAATCTGTACACATTATAATTTAAACTTTTTCGGGTCTATATCATGTAAATATTCTGACTGCCTGCGTCACGACCACGACCAATGCCACTCGCGACGGAACGCCGAGGTATATTAGGTATCGTACTAGGGAATATTTCTGCAATATAGACCTAAAAAAGTTTAAATTATAATGTGGAATATTAACATTACGTGAACCTTCTTCAACATCCTCGATGTCTGGTACAAATTATAAATGGCACATTGAAATGTGTGTTAAGTAAATAGAGCTAGTGACCATTACACGGACGGCTAAGGTGGACTTGCTCAACACACTCGCGTCGACTCGGACACGTGTGATTACGATCTTGGTGCGCACGCGACATTCTAACTTAACGATGTAAATGCGCTTTCACACTAAAATAACATAATGTAAACACATTTTTTTTTTAGACCGACACGACGCTTCCGATTTCGATTCCGGGACCGTATTGTGCCGAGGCATACGACCACGTCGTTGATCAAGCCAGGCAGCTTATTTTGGCATTTTTTCTTTTGATAATCGATATAAAAATTCAATATTCACATTCGATTTATTAGAGCACTGTCTGACATTAGAGTGAAAGGAAACATAATGAAACAGATTAATCTGTTAAGTTTGTTTAATTTCGATTTTTTTTAATTATTTAATATTTAAAGTGTCGTGTATCATATTTAATATATAAAAAATAATAAGAATGTAGTTGAGTTTCCTTTTCATATATTATGTACCCTGTGTGTATGACACGAAAGATGATGAACTCACCAGCCCAATCTACTAGCCTTGGGCACCCTCTCTGGCTGGGCAGGCGTCGCTATGGCCCCCAACCTCAGGCGCGAAATGAAGAACGAAGTCCATATGGTGTAAGTGTTTTTATGAACCCGCATAGCTAACTTCACAACTAGCACTTCTTCACTGATCATTTATCTACGAGCCTGAGTATTCTGGACTTCACTATCTATGGCCCCATTGTAACTTCATGTGAAATTGAGGTTGTCCCATTGTAGTGAACAGGGTATTTTATAGTATTATTGTTATGTAACTGGTTAGCAAGGTCTTTGTTTTGCATATTACTGCAATATAATATAGCTATATACGCAAATGTAAATATCATATAGCGCGAATATCACATGATGTCTTTAAATGTATAGCTAATACGTATGCACGTATTTGGTCTAAGTTAAGTAATTATTAATTCATTTGACTTCTATAACACAACAATGTTGTTTTGACGGTAGATTGACAATTTTGGCCCAGCGAGATCCGTGTGTTCGAATTAAAAAAAAAAGTATTCTTACTTCAAGTTAGACACGATAAATTCATAGGTATACATTGTATAAATTACCAGCATGATAGGTACTTCTATAGATGCTATAAACGGCATATCGACAACTACTTTTGACTTAAGTCCGAGTCAATAAGAGTCATGTTTACTGCAATTTCTGGTTATAGTGAAGAGGCCGGGGCTTCGCATGCTAGGGTATGCGTGATATGATATCGGCAATTAGTAATGATAATGGAAATTGTTATGATTTTTAAAACCGAATGGCCAATCGTTTTCCTATTTTTTTCTTTTCAATTTGTCGTATTTTTTTTTAGTTTTCGTAGCTTGCAAACTTTTTGCCATGTGACTTACGGATAAGAAATTCTACTGACGAGATAAATGTTTCCAGTGTCTAATTTGTATATCATTTTTATAGTAGGGATTAAATAATGGCTTCATACTTTGCGCGGTCCAAAAATTTATAATAAACGGAGAAAAATGTTTGTTTTGAATAATTTTATTTGTTATGCTAGGTGTAGAAATATTTCAAAGAAAATGAAATTAAAAAACTTTCACAAGATTTTAATGTCCAATGTATCGTTATTTTATCTCTATGTATTATTAGGCAATACGTAGTTAATACAATCTAATTATCGCTTTGAAAATTTTATTTTAAATACTGCAGCGCCAACTAACAAGAAATTATAACAAATGTATGCACATAAAAAATTTGGTATCGATTGATTGAACGATGTGGATGTTAAAACACATTCATGCTTTCTTATGTTAAGTTATAACAAAGAGAATAAAATAAAACCTTTATAATAAACAAAAACACATCATAAGTACGCAGTTTTAATAATTAACGACAGATCTGATGATATTGCAGATTAGAATTCTTATGCATTTCTTTCATATTAAAATAAAATAGATTTATGATTTATATGAATTTGAGATATTACGAATTCGGAAATTATACAGTTTAAATAAAAATACATATAATTTCAAATGATATGATGTTCGCCGCAGGGCGTTAGATGCGAGACAAACCGATTATGTTTGGCTAATTCAAGCAGCGAGCCTCCCGCCAACGCTCCTCTCTATCGCATTAGTGGGGGACATGACTTTATTTTTGTTATTCTTATTACATACTGCCCACTCCACTCGACACCGTACAAGATTGTCTTCGTGTTTAAATACATTTTATACTACAATTGGTATGTTTTAAATTTACGAATTCATGAAATTGTTGCTGTTTCTGGATACTTCCTGGCATATGAACTGTAAAGTCTAAATGTTGACAGGATTTTCTCGAACTATCCTAGTCAGTTAACATCGCAGTGCTCAGTCAATCGCTTGGGAAAGCCTGATTTTTTAAAGTTAGCTCGCTATACCATCTCTACGGCCTTATCGATAAAACATCATGTATTAATTCAGAGAAAATTTAAAAAAAATTACCGATAAAAAAAAAAATTCAGTGCCCTCAAAAGATGTTGATATGAAATTTAATAAAGAAATAAAATAGAAAGGATGATTCCTTCCACTTTCCTTGTGGAAGTTATATTATTTGTGTCGAGATTTAAGAGGGATTTTTATTAAAACTACTACTAAATACCCATATTGATGATAATTATATATAGGGTACATAATCTAGTTATAACGTGTAAACATTTACAATGATATTTTATGTATTTAAAATATCTTTGATTATCAATTACAAAATGTACACAATTAATAAAATTCCTTGACGTAAAAATTATGTTTGAGAATTTATTACTATAATATCTAAGCTTGCTCGAAAATCATCGTAACCAGGAAGGCTTCATTAATTTTAATATTCAAAGTTTTTAAGTAAGAAATTAACCTCAATATAAATCAACAAAACGTACGTGTATTTATCACGAAATGGAAGCATTGCTTAGTAAACGTAAATCTTATTTGTGGTTACAGCCCTGATATCTGACAGATCAAGCTCAAAGGCTGGGTCAGTTTCCGTTTAGATTAAATTAGATCTAAACCTTAGACCAATGGTACACAGCACTAACATGACCCAAATGCATACCGTTACGATTATCGCTTTAGAACTATTGTTTAAGATACGAGATACGTCCTTAACTAAACTGCTTAGTTATTCGTCAATATTAAATTTTCCTATTTCTTTAATTAGAAATTTTTAGATTAGTTTACGTCTTTTGCCAATACAAATCGCTTCAATGACGAATGTTTTAGATACATTTAAGACTATTTTTTATATTTATTACAAATACACTAATAAATCTTTACTGTCAAAATTTACAATATCATAATTTCATATTATGTACTGCTTATACCAATATCTTTATTGACAAATATTATTAACAAATCTTACAAATGGACATTTTTGCCACAAATCTTTTTTTTTAATATTTTGTAATACATATATCGTTTGTTTTGAATTTGTTTTGAATTGTAGTT
Organism: Pharmacophagus antenor; assembly: GCA_018245475.1. Classification (NCBI taxonomy): domain Eukaryota; kingdom Metazoa; phylum Arthropoda; class Insecta; order Lepidoptera; family Papilionidae; genus Pharmacophagus; species Pharmacophagus antenor. The sequence goes on from DWQX01003625.1 coordinate 6,890, forward strand.
ACACAACGTAAGGCTAAGTACATATTTATATGCTACCTGTAATAAAAATATTTTTTTATCGGTTATGGGCTAACACTTGGGTTCTATTTCGCCTGATGTTAAGTGACAATGAGGCCATAGTTGATGAAGCGTGTTCGCCCAAAATACATTTGGCTCTCAAATGTATGGCTGCTGCAACTCAGCAATGCTGTTGTGACGGCAGATTGACATTATGGGTGGTAGCTAGACCGGCGGGTTTAAAAACCAAAATCCATCAAATCATCCAGACTCCACCACTCCTGTGGTCCGGGAATCGAAGCCGGGGAATGCTTTGCTTTTACTGTTACATTAATATGTAAAAATGTCTGACACGCAGAGGGCGTTACAAGGCAAACGGCTAAACCTCTGCGCCACGGAAGCAGTCTAAAATATTACTGAGGCCAATTAAGAATGTATTTACGTAGATGCTACTCCAGCGTTAACTTTTACAGCCTATTAGTAATGTGTTAAGATTTTTGTTCTGGAGTCGGCTAATGAATTTATTGGGTTTATCTGGTGCTATTATGAAAAATTCTGCGATTGTCGAAATGTCGAAATGAAACTTACTTCGCAGTTTATCGCCGACTTTATAAAATTAACTTAATTTTAAATTTATTACATTGTTCTGCAACCTTCCATGCGTCCTACCGCATCACACACAATTCAAAAAAATTCACACATGTCATGACGTTTTTGGTACGATAAAATTTTAGGTTTTTCAATTGTCAATATATATATTTTCTTTTCGCCATATGACTGTCACGCGTAATCACAACGATAAAAATACAATAGATTGTAATTTTGGCAAGTTAAATCTAATATAAATTCAGCCTTGTTTCAGAGAACTTTAGTTTCTTGACTACAGTTTCATTCGCTTTTAAAAACATGAATCGGGATTAATACAGAGACTATACAGGTGTGCGTTTAACTATCGTCTAGTGTTGTTGGCTAACATGTCTCACTTTAATAGCTGAGTATCCGCTTGCTCTCGGCTCTCTCCGCAAATCACTGTCATTACGGGACAATTTGGTCACTTGTTCGCACAATTGTTCGCAGCTGCCGTACCCTAATTCCCTCTTATAATGCGACCTTGATAGCGCCATGTTTTTCATTTTATACGTTGCGTTGGCTACGTACATTTATACGTAATTGGCCTTCGGCGAAATCAAGAAAGGGCTTTTGATTTCTTTAACAGTGGTTTCTCGAGTGTAGATTACAATAAGTATTTATTTGTGCAGCCAAATATATTTAATTATATTTATAAACTAATATATTTTTCTTGTTCGAGATTATTCTTTCTTTTTGATCGTTTTCATTTACATTGCTCTATGATGTAGGAAACAGGTTAGCGTAGTTAGTGCCAATCTTAAATTGCAAGTTTAAAAATAAGCAAGAAAGAAAGAAAAGGAATCCACGTTCTAAAACTAAAGGATATAAATCTACATATTACAAATAAATAACAAAAGTTATTTTCGCTATTTTTATGTAACATTTTCGCAATAAGTCAGTTCTTTATAAAATCATAAAGCTTTATTTGATTGGTTAATGCTAAATTTCATAAAATCTCTATATATATATATATTTAGATGCCAGATTTCATTAAAATCTTTACACAAAATTTAATATTTCTATCTTGTAAAAGTAAATAATTAACTGAAGATTGTATAACATTTTACAAAATTCTAACATTTTTACAAATAAAATTGTTTATTATTCAAACAGATTAGAGAGTTTGTAGAGTTGTAAAACGATCAAGATAATCAGATAAAGTAAACCAAACAAATAGCCATGTGTTTATGTTATTCTATAAAATTCACTTAAAATCTTATTTGTAACATGATATTTAAATTAATACTAAAATAAATGTTTATTATCATCGATATTTCAGAATATTGCTAAATTAAAACAAAGTTAAGTGAGGCTAAATCGTGGCGTTACAATAAAATGTCTCTATTGAGATATTGCTTGAGGCTTAGCAAATTTCTCTTTAATGCGAATTAAAGGCGTGTGACTTTAGTTATGGTTTCTTAATGCAACACATTCCATTGCCTACATTTTTGATTGCGTCTTTACCGCAGAAGTCCGGGCCGCGTTGTATTCTTAACGGCGGGCGAAAAATCATTAGAAAGTCGTATTAATTAACGTTTCGAAAGTAAACAATAAAAACAACGGATTAAAGTCGGAATTTGTTAACTTCGGCACTTAATTTAATTGGATTTAATTATAATTGAGCTGGCGTGTTATTTCATTACTTTTAACGTTTTGTGTTTGTTTCAATTAAAAATGGTGATATCGTTATTCTTATCCTTTAATGCTAAACCGACATTTTGTGTACATTTTTGTACTTCATTAGATTATAAGATAGAATGACGGTTGCGAGAAGACTTCCCGTGCGGACTTGGTAGTAGTGAAGAACATCATCCAGCACAATTCTTTTACATCACATGCGTACATTTTTTTATTTATTTCCTATAATAACGTAAGTAAATTGACTGCATAAGTTTATATATGATAAGAATTAATATAAACCATTTTCGCAACATTAACGTTAATTAACACGAATCAATTTTCTTACAGATAGCGTAAATTGAATTTAATATATAGATTAACATTCGATAACGTTTACGACATTTGTTTATATATATATATTTGTTTATACGACGTTAATGATAATGTATATCGTTATATACATCAAGGAAAATTAATTTCCCTCTGCATTTCGTAATGCCGCGCGAAGCATCATGGCGCCTGTGAAGCACCGCTCGAACTCAAAGGGTTAACATATTATACAGGACTCATATTCATGTTATGCAATAGTCATAGAAACTCTGCATATCATAAATAATAAATTAACGTTATGTCGATATCAAAAGATAGCACCTTCTTTTCTTAGTAATAATGTGTAATATAACATATTTGATTTTTGCAACAAAATATTAACGTTATTTTCTATTAATTTCAGGTAAGCGGCAAAGAAAAAGAGGCACCATGGCGGGAAGTCGCCTAGGTACGTACCCCGGCAGTAGAACTAAACTCTGTAGGTAAGCTGTAGTGTACAAACGCTAGCGCTTAGCATTGTAGTTGCGATGTATAGATTTTCACTTATTATCGTCCTTTAATGTATTAAATACGTTTTTTTTTGTACGAGACAATAATTTGGTTTTATTGTTTGTGTAGCACTTAGCCATAAAACTACTATTTGAAACCATTTATCGTACATCGGGATGGCACTTGAGCTCAATTTCACGTGATGTTAAGTAACAATGAGGCCGTGTTCGTCCAGAATAGTTCTTGCTCTCACATATATGACTGCCGGAAGACAGCAATGCTTTTATGGCGGCCGATGTATATAGAGAGTGATAGCTGGCCAGGTGGGTTCGTAAAACCCTTTTACCTACCAGACTCCATTATACCTGTGGCCCGAGAATCGATCCAGCGACCTACACGTTACTAAGCTAACTGGTAAACTAGCGCCACGGACACAGTCATCATAGGCTATAGATTAATAAATGTTTCATATACTGTTACTTTATATTTTAATTATTCATTGAATTAATATATTTATAACTTGTAAGTGTAAACTGTCATTGAAGATAACATAAGCATCTAGTTGCTGTCAATTCTGTTCGACGTTGTACTATACAATAACAGTTTATGATCATAAATAACGTGAAGCTCTTAACTAAACCATAAATTAAATTTGAATAATACTAGAAAACGCGACGCAAAACGTCTAGAGCGATTTGCATATTATCTAGGGTCCAATTAATTTTACACTATATTGCTGTTAATTGTCCTAATTGATGCAGAACTCGCTGAAATTTAAATGTAACCTGACTTTCGATGTCTGTTATTTTATAGCAGTAACACATGAGTTCTTGATTTAATACTGAGATCACAAAAGTTTTGTTTCCATGTTTTTCGAGCCCCTAATTGCTAACAACTCATTATCACTCTATATACATATAAATTGTAAACAAGGCAGGTTTACCCAAAATATTCTAGATAATACCAATAAATCCTAGTATTGAAGTATATTAGAAATTGCACCCACAAACTGCAATTTGTAGGCGGGAATCTATCGTAAATATTAAACCATTTCGATCTGTACGTTGCTATAGTTAATGAAAATATGAAATTTACTAGACGTAGCGTTATGTGATCTAATTTATTTATTATCAAAAAAAAAACAGAAAACATTACTGAATTCTTTCTCATTTTTTTCCAGTAAAGAGCGCGAACTGAGTTTTATAAAATTCATAAAAATGACTGTATAATTATAAACTCATAAAATTTAAGTGAATTTTCGGTTGTCTATCGCGTCGATATTTATAAGATACGATACCTAGTATTCCTCGATATTTCGACACGGCTTGCGTCGATTGTTCAGAAAAGATCGATGTCCGCGCCGAATCGTCGAAGAATACTAGATATCGTACTTGATAAACATCAACTCGATGTTTACCTGAAAGTTTACTTAACACATAAAAACACGAATGTTTAAAACCGTTGTAATCTCGCATTATTTTAGTTTATAAATGTAAAATATCTCAAAACCGCAATGCAATAATATTTACACGTTTTCGATTGTGTGCTAAGATACGTAATACAAAACGTAGGCGATTTCATAGAAAGTGGTGACATTATGGAGCACGATGCATACGTTTTGTTGAAATAGAAATTATATTGGTAATAAAGACGTGAACATGCATGACACCTTTGTACAGATAGCATCTGTAGTGGGCGCCGCACATAGCACAGTTTTATACTTGATGCTCTATAACAAAATGCGGCAATATAATCCACTATTCTTGAAGTTGTAAATGAGTATAAAGTATATTTACACTACACGTTTACCCTTTGCTATCGGGACGAGTATAAATAACTTTTCACATACAGAATCTTTATATTTAAAACAAACATATATTTTTTAAAAAAATGTAAGACAATAAAATAAAAGTTTAATGAAAACACAAAACCTTCTTAAAAATACGTAGATAATAACATACTCGGCTGCAGCCATAATGCACCGGTGCAAAACGACCGAACACTATGTTTTAAAATTAGTTTCTGGAGTTCCAAGCTAAACGAATCTTTGTCTATCGGAAAGAATGGTTGAGACCCTAATTGCTCAATCGAAGAAGTTGCTTCTGTTGTCTCTATAGTAAATGGGAAACACCAGGGTTCACTGAAACTCCCGCCCTAAGTAAGAAAGGGTCAATTTTATACCCGTATTTCCGGGCGGTTCTCACCCTTATGGACCTCGATACAGGTAAACGATAGTCGGAGTCCGAGCCCGCGTCCATCTTCGACAATCACGTAGCTCGCCATAGAGACAGGATAAGCCAGCTTCTCTGACCAGTGTAGGTTAGTGGGTGAGCTCACGGAGCCCCGGATTCGTGAGCCAGTATCAAATGAAGCTGTAGTAGTAGTCAAAAAAGACTAATAGCGCAAACTTCTCCGAACGCAACAGCAGCAGCAGTACGGTCTATTTTAAATCAAACTTTTATTGTACGAATTGATGAATTTGAAAATATGTACACATACTGGAGGAGGATCAATTTTAATATTAATTAAATAAATTACCCCGCCCATAGAAGCGAGTGGTTGACGGCTAGTGCTATATAAAATAATTATTTATATTTGTGTTGGTGTCCGTACCATAAACGTGTGTTTTTGTCATCCCAGAATAGTGCGCGTGTGAAAAAGACCTTACCGGTGCCGCCTGTCAACCGTGCGCCATAAACCTAAGCGTTTAATAGGAGGCATTTACAATGTGTAAATTGCTATAACACCATTATACTGTGACTTCATACGTTCTTAACGATAATTGGCCTAAGATTAATTTAATTTCTGCTGACAAAACGGAGTTTAAGCCATATCATTAAATAATCTTATATATTCAATTATTCATAATAGGGTTGCGGTCAAGCCATTAATTGAAAATATCTCTTATTGTATTCATAATTGAATTTATTATTATATAAAAAAAGACTTATTTGTGCCATCTCCATCTTTTATCAAAATGTCAAGAAATATAATCGAAATGTAATTATTGCTCTGAAAATACATATAAATTATGTATAACGTATATTTATTTTATAATATAGAAACAGTCTTTTCAATTGACGTTTTGTTAACTATGGAAAAAATAAAGTAATTATAAAGTTTTTTAATCATTAAATGGAAAAAATTAAGAATATGTTTTAATGCGAACTGTTTTCATACTAATAATGTATCTATAATAAACGATATATAATTAAAACATAAAACTTTAACTTATATAATTATCCATTACAATATACATGTCGGAATATGCAACAAAATTATTACCTGTGTATCAATTTGAGATATTGTGAATTTAAAAAGAAATAAATCAAAACAATATACTGTTCATTTGTTTCAAAAATTAAAAAAAAAACATTATCTACAGATCTAATAAAGATACGAAAGCAAAAAGGCAGAGTACCTCAGTATGGCGGTATGTAGTGCCCACACTGCTGCTTTTCATGCATAGCATATATTACACAATATGGTAGAATTAATTGTAAAGGTAAAACCAATTTTACAATAACTTTCACACATGTGACAAAGAAAACAAAACGATAAAATCTAAAAAAAATAAGTTGTTGTCAATATGTCAATTATGTAATTCCGATGTAGTCTATTAACAGAGCGTTTTCTTTATATGTATAAATTAATAAATATTAAAATTTATTATCGTTTATAATTAAATTGGACAACCCTATTGCGGTGCCGGAGAGTTGTAATGGTTTCGGCTTAGCAGGAGGCAATACATTTGCTACATGTAGCGCTTATGTTATCCCATAAGATTGTTTTTTTTGTTTCCAAACTGAGATCGTCATATCCGTAAAACTTTGTCACAAGAAATTATTTTATTATTATTTTATAATCTTTACACTTAGGTCTTTTGGATAAATAACTATATTTCGACATATAAATGTCTGTTTGGTATTCATTTAATTAACGTAAGCCATCGAAATATATTCTGTCCTTTGAATATTTTACCCATATGATGATGAAGTTGGTACTATATTTACAGAAGGCAAAATTTTTTAAACAAATTTTGATAAAACATTATTAAAAAAATGTATATCAATTTTTTACTTTCTTTTCACAGAACACTTAGCTAGTTTCTTCTCTACTTCTTAAAGCCACATATGAAATTTAAGTGACTCTAACTTAATTCACCGGAAGTTATGATCATGTGATAGTCCACTGCGTGTAAATGAATTCGTTAACTTTTAATTTATCGATTTGAACCTAACACACAACTCTCTGTTAGTATAAATTCTCTACACAACATATCTGGTAGCTAGTTATTAGTTCAACCTTCCAATACCTTCAATTATCCGATTATGAATCTGTCAATTTTCATATGAAACACTGTCGCAATTTAACAATCATACAAAATAAACTGCTGGAATGCGTCGCTATCGAGAATCAGGTGCTAAATGCGGCATACTAAATCAAATCAATCCGTGATCTTGTTTTTGTCGCACAAGGCGTGTTTACATGTCAATTTGTGTTTATTTATTAGTCCACTGCTCTTATACAGATAAGGTAATACTGGCAGATATTATAGCTTACGCAGAGTAACTAAATCGATGTAAAATTAAAATCGATTAAGATTTTACCGCCTCTGATATTCCACACTCTGTACCAACACGTCCTAGTTCATAAATCATCGGCCTGTCCAAATGAGCCTCCGTCTTCGTGTCCACTAATAGAAAAACTGCAATACCAATGGCTGTATGATTTGCTTTGGAAAATCGGCTTTATTACTCCGTGCACTTTTCTTTACTTGTTTATAATATCTTAATTGCTATATCTAAAAAAGGTGACTAATTGTTTACATAGGGTTTAAAAAACATACCATCATCAACTCTTACTCGTGTGTTCGCAGACCAGTGAACGTCGTGTTAGAAGGCAAGCGGTAAACAAATGTACCACATAAAAATACCTTGCATCACTACAAAAATATATATTTATAGTGTGCTCGGTACTCTCCAAGTCGAAAATGACCTGGGGCTTGTCTTTTTTCTAAAGTGTTATGTATTATTAGTATATTTATTTTTATTTTATAGTTTTATAAATAGTTGTTTATAATGTTAAATTGGTTGATGGTGTATTAATGCAAACTGATCGGTTAAAAGTTAATAATATTTTGCTTAAGGAGCATAGAGGATGTGACTGTAATATTTTTTATTTTTTTATTTATTGAATTATTTAAGTAAACAATCGTGGCTTTACTTAATGAGATTGTTGACAAATTTTCTAAATATAAATAACGTGAACAAAATTCGAATCATTAAAAATGTGAAATAATAATATTGAGTGATTAGTATTTTAATTTGAAGGTGAATGATTTAGTAACGTAACGTATGAGATAGTAGTAACGTAATATCCATAAAAAGTAAATGAAATATTATAATTTGCCATACATTTGTTATACGTAGCGGTTTCACCGTTGATCAACAAAATAGATTCCCGTCCTGTCTAAAGGCCAATCAAATGGACTAGATCAGCGCAGTGCCTCTACCGAATGAGTGGTGCGCGTGCGCGGCAGAAATTATTTATCCATCTGATGTATTATCTAGTGTTGCTACCGGCTTTATGCCTGCATATACAACGTTAAACATAGTAAAAGTTGCTAATGTAAAAATGTTCAACTGTTTTCGAGTGCAGTTTATGCCGTGTGGTCTCTTTGACGACTTGTACAACTTCATCGGAGTCAGGGCTCGGGAATCCGGAATCCGTGAACTTATTTAAAATATGTTTCAGTTTTACAAATAAACTTTTATGTTTCTTCGAACGATAAGTTATATCATTTGAGTCATATTTATTTATTATTTTCATTGAATTTTTAACTTAACATGAAATAATTGTAAGACGCATTTCGTACGGCTGTACTCCAAAAAAAAGGTTTTCGTGTATTTTTTATAAGTAAAACGACTAACAAATATCGAGATATGTTTATCAAAAATACATTTTATTATTCATAACGATACTGAGATACTGAGTAATAGAATACAGAGCGGTAGCAGATAATTTAATTAACAGTACGTTTTTAATTAGTTTAGACAATCAAATCTATTTCTCATTATCTATATGTCACGCATGATTACATAACACATCGTGCTTAATCCCACAGCAACATTGCAACTTATAGTTAAATACATTATATAAATTGCAAGCTAAAGTAATACGAAACAATTGTGATTTTAAGAGAATAAGGAGGGATAAGCCAGAGCAATATTTTCTGTTATAAAATTTCTCATGACAATACAGGTTTGGGCGTACACGGAAAAATCATTAAGCTTTTATTTCTCAGATTAGCAGTAATAATAAAATATAGATGTATTAATAAAAATAATAAGAAATTTCATCTTACTTCATTCTATATAAAGCTTTTAAAAAAGAATATACAATTTAAACGAATCGAGTCCTTGTTACCGTCTTTTTAAGACAATTGCGTTAATAATTATGACATTGGAACAACACAAGCATAGAAATAAGAAATTCACTCCATTTTTCCATAACGCGTCTGCAAAAGCAATACCGTTTTATTAATGTAAATATAAATATTTATCATTACTGTGATGGTTTAATTATGATACGATGTTGACAACTTCCTGTTAAGCTATAACTTAATCTTTATTTAACTATAACTTGTACAAATGAAGCTCGACTTTAATATTCTATCATCATTAATATGTGACTTAGATTTTACGTATACAACGTTGCGGTTAAAATGTTGGATTAACAGTTCAGCTTTGTATAATAGAATAATTCTTTCGACATGTTTAAAGTGTAATTAGTTTAATTTAAACTAAATTGTTGCAAATAACAATAACAATTTGCAATGACTAACGAATATTATAGAAATTTAAGGTGAAACAACAAAAATATAAAAAGGGTAAGATAAGTAAAGAAAGCAACAAGTTTTAGATTAAAATATTATTTGTCTTCATTACGTAGGACTTTTTGACGTCATAATTTTCGTCTTGTTTCGTCCACCCGTTACTGTTTCCTATGTTCTCTAGCTGTAGACAAAAATCTGCGCATCGAAGTTCCCAGCAGCACGCTGTCTTTAGATCTTTTAGGTATTTATAAACCACGATATTATCTATTTGTGCTGGCAAGCGTTATTGCCTTTGCTGTACATTGCTTTATTCGCGTGTTATCGGTAAATTCTATGATCAAAGAAGAACATAATTATTAAATAAATAATATAAGATTGGAGTGTTAAATCGTTAATTAATGAGTTGCTGCGGTCGGTGGCGGTGGGCGGCGA
>DWQX01003626.1:0-17222 GCA_018245475.1 Pharmacophagus antenor
TGAAGGGCTATTTCATAAAACCTATATGAACATCGAAATAAACCTAAATAATATTGTTTGTATATATAAATTACGTATAAAATATTGAATCGACATATTTTGAATTCGACGAAAGAATAAACAAATCAAGACATTCTGGAAAACTCACTACAAGAAAAAGAAAATTATGAAAATAGAACCGACGGATTGGATAAGGGCTAGATATACATACACGGCTATAAAAACAACTGTACATGACGACAACCCGTCATTTGATTGGCCGCTATGATTATAACCGTTTCATAGTTCTGCAGCGATATTTAAGGTAGGCTTATGAAGGCATTGAGCCTGTTGATAGCATCTTAAGCGTTTAAAGAAAACTCGCCTGGCGAATATATAGCGCTTCATTAAGCATAAACATCCTTATGGGAACGATTGATGGCAAGTGATGTATTGTTAAACGTCTAATTTCATTGCCACCGATGCAGTTTTAAATGCTGTCGTAGCGCAATGAGATTCTTGTTATTTTGTAACATGGATGTCCTGTCCTCGTTTCGATTCATAAGCCACATTAAGCGATGGTAAAGTATTTCAACCCTTTGGCCAACACGGTATCTGCCTATCGCGCGTGCCATAGTAAACAAGAAGGTTGGACGAGGAATTGTGAAGTAACAAACATTTGGATACAAATAATATTAAACCCGTGGTTCTCGTTTATAACACATTTTATTTACCACGAGTCAGATTAGTGACCATAGACCACGGTGCTTGACCGTCCTGACTAACATACACATTTTGCCAATCTCCCTTTATCACAGAATTAGTTCCTAGTCTTGTTCGCTTCATATACTTCGGTTTCATTATGCACTTCACATCATACGAATGTCATACGAACATAAAACATTGTAGGTAATAATGATTGTGCATCTTCAAGCGATTTTTCGTATATTATTTTAGGATATCGTTCGGCAATAACCGAGTAAACCGAGTGCTTTCGGCGTAAGTTTTTACATATTGGATATGAACCGTGAACACAAAGTGACTAATGTAACTGATTCGGACGATTTACAAATGAAAGTAACATGATCATATTGCAAGCAAAATGCAAAACATTATTTGCGATAAAGATACGCGGAAGCTTTATCGATAGTTTATAGTATTTCAATTAGATGATTAATATCTAAATAAGGCAAATAACTGGATGTTTTACAATCGGCATCATGAAATGCGTGTCTAGGCGTTTTAAAAATTAATTATTGGATGCGTGAACAATTAATGTAGAAATATTATCTGAATACTATGAACTGTAGCGGTACGGGTAAGCCGTTATAACAAGCAAATTTTTTTCTTTATTTAAACCAACCATATTCTTTAGCTGTGTTATAACAGTTACTGCGATTATTGCTTGCTATTAATAGCAACGTCAACCAACAGCGAATATAAAAAGACACGTACCATGAAGTAAATACACCTCTTTTCAATCTCATTTGATTGAAAATAAACTACTAATAATCATAAAAGAACCACTACGTACTTCTAGATTTCTAAATTAGTGTGTAATAAAGTATTATTATAGGGATACGGATGCCCTAAACGTCGCCGCTTCAACACGAAGTTAATGGCGTACCTGAATAATAATACAAAAGAAGCGCGCAAATTGTTTAAAATGGTCAGGTAGCCCCGCCGCCCGCCCGATCGACGGGCAGTCATTAAACATTAACAACAAAAATAAAAACAAGTAAAAAAGATGGAATTTCAAATTTTGTATAAAGATTGTAATTAGAGGACATTGATTGTGGTATGTTACACACGATAAACATGTATTTTTTATTTAATTTAACGTTTAACCCTCTTCGCTCGACGACTTTTTCGGTTGGACTACGCTAATTAAATCGAATAAAATTGTTACGAATGTCTTACAGAGAGCATAAATTGAACTTATATAGACATTAACATTCAAAAATGTTATATTCGTTATAACAAGATGCGAAATATGGTGTCCGCTTTGCTAAAATAATATATGATGCACTTACCGGGTCTTTATCACCTTGGCTGTCCTTCCCTAGTCCCTCGCCTTTTGACCAACCCATTTTCTCTAATAGTTTGAATCCTTTGTTGTCCGGCGTTATATACCTTTGGAAAAGATATATGACATAAAATATATTTTTTGTAAACACAAATTTATTAACCAAAGCGAACACTGATAAGCATTAGGAATCAAAAACTTAAAACTCATTAATGTTTATAGTCTAGTTTAAACACTGTAGCAATTATAATTATTTAATTTTCGTGTAATATATTGCTTAAGTAGGGTAAGGCGTACTTTCGGGCTTGTACGGGAGTACCGCCACATAGGTTCAACAATTTAAAAATTTCGACATAAAAGTACAATTTACCGCATTTAAAATTTTGCAACTTACTGTAATTATAATATCAGGGGTACAGCGTCAAAACCCCATACTTACGAATCCAGATCAGTGCTTTGTGTTTTTTCAGCGGGATGCGACGAGCCCACGGTATCTCGGCGCAGCTGGGCCCTGTTGTTGTAAGCCTCTGCTTCTATCGCGAGTGGCTGCTTCGAGTATTTATTCTTAAGACGGGCCAGCTCCAACTGATGCTGTCTCTGAACGCTGCATGTGCGCGTATAAGCGACTTTGCGCTGTTGCTCGTCGGCTGTAAGTGTTCTTTTGATTTATTACAATATTTAAAAATATCCTTAAAGTACACAACAGTGTAATGTTTAAAATGTTCACACCGGCGTGACCTATATGTAGGTCACGATGTAAATGTCTTCGTGGCGCACAGGTTTACCGCTTACCTAAAACTATCATTTGACTACATGATATTACGAGACGATGAGGCTCTCACATATATGACTGTCAGATGACAATAACGCTGTCATTGAGGCAGGTTGACATTGATGGTGAACTTGCCAGGCGGCTTCCAATAAAAAAATAAACTCAGACAAACATCCATAGTCTGCTACTCTTTTGGTCTGGGAATCGGACCCGGGGTCTCCGCGTTAGAAGGCAAAAGGCTACAACACCACGGAGACAGACAAAATAGAATTGAATCAATGTGTTACTGTATAACCATTGTCACTTTTTATGGTAATAAGCACACACGATCCCTACACCAGGTGTACAATCTGCTGGTCTTAATGGGATAATGTACCAAAAATAAAGCAAACAGAAATGTAGAGGACGAACTTGCTATTTCTATTAGTAATAACTGCAATAGCTATTCTATTGTGACATAAGAAGTAGTATTACAAGCTTTACTATTTCATACCGTTTTATTGTTCCGTAACATTTTATACATATTCCCAACATACCCTCCATAAGTATTCCTGGTTCACAATGTCCGCATGTTTCATTTCCTGGGTGTATGTGGCACAATAACTTTGTTTCACCTATCTGTATAACGCTGCCATGCATGACCTGCAAGGTAAAACATTAACTTAAATCGAATTTGAGGGAATCATCACTTAAATATTGAACAACATCGGCGCCCCCGAACTATGAATTAAAAGAAAATAATATTTGAAAGTTAATTAATTTCATTTTGCGAATTAATTACCACTATCTAGATATAAATTAATTATATATTAAATTCGTTGATTGATGATGATAAGATTAGAGAATTGTTATACAATATATAGTATTAAAAAAATAAGGCAAATAAATCTTTATCCATAACAGTTAAACTGTATCAAACTATAATTACCGTTTATATTCTCCATTACAATTATTTATAAACTTGATGTTGCTTTAATAAATATAACACAGAAAATTATTCAAAATAGATTTTTTTTTAATAAAATGTACTGTATTCAAATTTATTTAATAATGATCTAATTACAATGTACTATAATGAATTTCGTTTTATCAATATTCATTTTCAAAACTAAATTTTGCAATGCTTAAGAACCTTTACCTCCATCGAAGCACTAACATCCTGGCTTTCTGACATTCTTAATCCATTGAGAATTGTTCCATTTTTAGAACCCAAGTCTGTGGCTAAGTAAATGTTTCTCTCCAAATTGTATCTGATGTCTAAATGGTTCTAGTAACAAACCAAATAATTCTAATATTATTAATATTTAATGTATTTCACTATTGTTAAAATAAGATGAAAAACAAAAAACCTGTCAAATATTATTTTGTTACAATAGTCATCAATCCCATCTTATTCATTCCTACCAGAATACCATACTTATTACTATGTATAATGTATCTATAATATTATAAAAACATCTAACCAAAAAAAAATCATCCCTTTTCTGCCAGTCATTTGATTTCTGGCAAATTTTGAAATTAGATCTGCTCCCTGACAAATATTTCAAAAACTATGAAACATAACAGTAACAGTTCATTTAAAAATTTGCTAATTTATTTATTATTAATTTAGTGGTATCACCAAAGCCCTGTTTCTACCGCAAAAAAAGTATAGTACAAGTAATATTTAATTCATTTGAAGGATAAGTACTTGAAATCTTATATTGGCCACAGGAGCAATAAGCAACCATATGATCATTTTAACATAAAAATTACTTAACTTTAAAAAATGCTACTTGGTAGATTAATTTGAATAAATAATATTCAACATATTCTAAATAACACCACATTGTTATTAATGGGTATCTGAGTTACCATGAAATGATCGTCTTACTCCTCTCGCTATTGCGTCATATCAACAACTATATAGCTAATATGGTATAACTGAACAGCTTAAATGTTTGATATATAATATAAAAAGCTAATATCACGACTCCATAAAAAAATATTTCTATATTTAAAGGAAGAATACAAGTGAACTTACTCTTGATATGTTATTATCCTTTATCACTATAGCATGATGGTCCCCCTCTCTGCCTATGGAACCACCATCTTTGGTGATTAAAAAGAGGCTGCCAACTTTTAATTTTTCCACATTTGTTTCGCGCACTATCATACGAATGCACGGCGGGTAATTGGTAGCGACACATTCTGTGGACAAATTAATACAAATAATTCAATCCAAGGATTTTGTGATCTATATAACTAGTGATATGTATAAAATATAAATGCATTAAAATTCATTAATTATTTAATATAAGTATCATTGTTACTTAGGGTGAAATTTTTAATTTTAATTACTTTATTTGTAATGGGTTATTTCTGAAACAGCAAGACCAACTTTAATAGTACTTCCAGTAGAAGATGAATGAATTACAATATGCTACTTTTAATTTTGTAAAATAATAAAACTTGCTTAAAACATGCGCACTTAAAAGTCATGAAATTGTGGACAAATTCCAATTAAAACTTCCTTTATCAATGAAAAATATTTTTTTTCTTTTTTAGGCTAGAATCTGCCAGATTCATCATACAACAATCATTTAGTCAGGTAAAGTCATCAGTATCATTGTTTAAATATTTTTATCTCTACAAATTGCAATATTCCATAGTCATCATTTATAAACGCAAATATATACAGATGAATGTAATTTGATATAAAATGTATATATTTGTACTCAAGTTAATCACTTACACATGTAGGCAGTGTAAGTTCTCTTGTATTTATGCCATTGTTAAGTCTTGTTTTGACTATTTTATACTTTACAATGAGATCATTTTCAATGTATTCTTATAAGTGCTAACAGGTTGTCGATGGCAATATAAATATATAAGTGGCAGTAACAATTTATTTTTATTACATAGTACATCCAAATATCTTCTGCAACCTTAAACAGTTTCAAAATCCACTACATACAACAAGCATTAAGAAAATTATGATGAACATGTAAGTTCAATTACCATCATCTGTAACAGTTGAGGTACTGTAAGTTGATTCTATGTCTTCATCTTCTTCATTCTTTACATCTTCACAATCAGTTTCACTGCATTCTCCATCTTCCAATTCATCATCTTCCATCTCCATTTTCTTATGTTCCTCTTCAACAGTAGAATTATTTTCATTTTCTGGCTTTGGACAATTTTTTTCAGGATCAATTTTTTTTCGTTCTAAATCACAAACTTCAGTCTTGCTAATATCTATTTTTGTATGATTGTCTTTTTTCTTTCTTTTTAGAATCTTCTTTCTTTTAGGTTTACTGGCATCTTCAGTGTTACTATCTTCTTTTTCCTGTAATATAACATTTGAATTGTTGGTATAGGGAGGAAACTTCTAATCAAATTATTTACCTAAGGCAGCTAGGCCTTGGAGTGAAACCTCAGATAAATTTTTCGTCAGGTTATCAATATCTGATTTCATTTCCTGCAATGTAAAAAGGATCTTTAATAAACACTTCATATGAATGTTAGTTCCAACAAATTTGAAAAATGTAGAGAGATTAGCACCTTTTTATGCTTTTTAGCTTTCCTTACTACATGCTTGATTAAAGAAGCATTTTCAATTTCAGCACTTCTATCCGGGTATGAGTGGAAAACAAAGTTCTTTTTTTCATGTGAGTAATAATAGTAACACCCAGTATCTGTATGATAATATAATCCAAGTTCCTGAAACCAAAAATTCCATATTATATCTTGATAATAGTAGAAACATTAGATTTATATTTTACAACTCACAGAGTTATAGTAGTACCCTGTCTTGTAATCATAGTACATTCCTGCTGATTCCACATAGACCATTCCGCTTTCATGTAATGCTGATTGTGCTACTTCTTTCACTTGCTCAGCTATACTTTTTTCTTGAGCACCTTCTTTCTTATGTGTATTCCATTCTGAAGTCCCTATTACATTAACATTTACTTCTAAAGTTTTCTCTTGCTCTGTTATTGTACTCTGAATTTCAATTTTTTCAGTTTGAGTGCTCACTTCAGATACACTCTTTTTTAATCCATTAGATACACAACCTGGAAATAAATTTAAATGTAAAATTTTAATTGTGAAAAATCATAATTTCTTATATTAGGAAAGAGTTTTCATTTTACTATTGATCTGAATCTTCTCTATAATCTTTATTATTACTGGCATAAAAGTATAGTAAAATATTTTACATGTATAATCACCTGGTGTGTCTTTAGTTAATCCAGTATATGTTATATCCGTTTGCATATAAGATGTTATTACTTCAGTATTTATCTGAAACAAAAATTTACATGTGCTCTGGGCATTTAATTGAACAATTTTACTTTAAAAATGAAAATACCATAGAACATGATGAAGCTCTACAGTTTAGCAGTTACAATTGAAACACACAAAATTCACTAGGAAGACATTAATTTAATAAAATAAGACTAAATTTATATTCATATGCATATTTACACTGATATTTATTATTGCGTTACATTAATTGTTGCATCATGAATTTTGGTAAGCACTTACCTAAGAAGTATCATACATAAAGTGACCCAGTATTGAATAAACAAGATATTCCGGTGCTAATTTAAAGTCTTACATATCTGATTAAAATTTGTAACATATACAAATAACACTGGGTACACTTAAATAAGAACAATTTACAAGATTCTACAAAAAATGTTAATGGTTATCAAGTCTAAGAAAAGTTGTAGCATGAATAATGTACATCGATCGTGTCGAAAAGTAAATTTGCAAAAAAATAAAAAAAAAAGTTTTTGCTATAGTTAACATATCTGATTTACGTAAGTTATAAAATAAAATAGTAGTTACAAGTAAATAGTACATTAAATTATAACAAAAAAAAATATCACTGATACCTTCATTCGCTTTTTTAACCTGGTTAAAATGGTATTCTTTCTTCTTATGCTTTGTCGCATTTTTAAAATTAATTTAAAAATTTCTGGCCTGTATTTAAGACATAGTCGAAGACTTCGTAGAAACTTAAATGAAGCATTACTTTTCTTCGACATTTTAGGATCCCCGTAATGATTATTATGCACTGTACTCATTTTTTACTTAATTATAATAATCTAAGAGATTTTACCTTGTCATTTAAATAAGTATTAAGTATGGATTATTTCTCAGTATGACACTTGATATGTCAAAACTAGAAATAATACAATACCAGGTAATATATTTCGTGGAATGTTTTTTTTCTATGACTACATCGATAATTTGCCACAAACAATATTTTTTTTAAATTACAATTAATTTATTTCTAATGTTATATTTTAATTACCATAAAAGTTTAATCTTTTTTCTTTGTAAACAATTTCCCATTTTCTGTTTGGCATTATGTACAATCCAGCAGTATTGTTTTGTTAGCCCAAAATACTTAGCTCTCACATATATATATCTCGGAACACGACAATATTGTTATGGGAGCAGGTTGACATTGAGTTTGTTATTTAGGCGGTCCCAATAGGTCTCAGAACTCGATCCAAGGACCTCCTTCAGATTTAACATTAATTAAATGAACACAAAAACTATATTACTTTTTATTATATATTTTTGGCGGTTGCTCTAAGTTTTTTCTCGTAAATCAAATTAATATTTACATTTACTATATTGAAAAACATATATTAATCTTAAAAAATAGAAAAAATATGAAACCAAAAAATTCATTGGAATTCTGAAAATGTTTTTATACGCAACGCATATTGGTTGGGTTTAGTACTACTCAACGTAGAGTAACCTGTTAATAACATTAGAACGCTGTTATATCAGAAGGTTGACATTAAAGATAAAGCTAGTCAGCCTCCAACCACAAAAACCGGAACATTTATTTCTATTCTTTTATTATTATAAGGCAAGCAGAGCCATTGAGCCATGGATACATTCAAAATATATTACTTGCCACTGAATGAAGTTCCTCCTCATTCATACTTTTTTTGGTGTAAAAATTACGTATAATAATATATAATAAGTTGAGAATATTTTTTATCACGCACAACCATTCTATGGAATCAGTTGTCGCCAGCAGTATTTCTGGAGCGATACGACTTAAGGGCCTTCAAGAAAAGAGCCTACTCCTTCCTTTAAGCGACTCCCAGTGTTACGGCGGTCTATGGACGATGGTGATCACTTTCCAACGGGTGAATTGCACACTCGTTTGCCTATTCCTAGTATAAAAAAAATTAACATAAGCATTTTGCATCTATCAATAATAGAAATTTAAAGCTATGTCGATTATAAATATTATTGAAGAAGGGATAAATTTTCTGCCCACATTTTTTTATTTCTTTGCTAAACAATATACATTTAAATATTATTAATAAAGTTTATTTTTTCAACTTATAATTCTTTTTAAAATAATTTTTACTGTATTTTAATACAGTATTTACTTTATTAAAACAATTAATAATACAAAACACTGTTTTAAGGTATAAATCTTTTAATTACTAACTTTACCTTTTAATATTTACAGCACTGACAAAAAAATACTATATGTCAATATGAGCATTAAAACTCAATTTTAAACATACATTCATTTATACTCATTACGTTTTTGCTTAAGATTGTATTATACTCACTTAACTATTCATATGGCCAACTTAGTGAAAGTATTTATATCAATACCTCCACTGTTACAGTGGTGACCCCGAAACAACACGGATAATTATAGAACAAACCAGGAGACTACGAAACAATAATTCTCCGATTAGTTATCTATCTTCTACTAAAATAAAGCAACGCATCATTAAGTATATTTTGGCTGATCAGATTGCTGAATTATGCAAATAAATGACTGGATATCAGTTTAAAGGGATTCTTAACAATGAATAGGATTTTTTTTGGCGTATTATCTTTTTCCTCTGCGCATTAAACAAATCTATGAACATTCCAGCTGTTTGATAGAATCGGAATACTAACTGAATTGCATAACTATGCAATTCAGTTAGTATCAAGTTTATTCTCATCCGTAAAGATTGTGAACATTTGTTAGTAATTTTTAAAATATTTGAGGCATCAAATGTAAGAAGGAAATAATATAAATAAACTTTAAAATAGTTAATAAAAAAAAACTCCAAAAATGAAATCAGAGTTAGCAGAGAACAAATTAAGAAAAAAGTTACAGTGCATTTAAATTGACACTAATTTCGTTTTCTATTAGATCAAACCATTAATTAGCTTCAAACCACATGCGGAAGAAAATTTAGCAATTGGTTGAAGGTTTCATCCACACACCATGACGGCTATTGAAAATTGATGCTAACAAATAATCAATAAATATTATTTGTTTCTAAAACAATTCCATTTACGAAAACCATGTAATTACATTCATACAAAATATTTGGAATCTTTAATGTGTTAAATAAAGATACATTGAATTTTTTATTAAAACAAATGTTTAAAAGAATCTTTGACACTAATTACTTAAGCAATGTGTAAACTATTTTGTAAACCATTTTTTAAGTAAAAACTTTGAAATCTAGTCTTTAACATTTTTACAAAAAAAAAATCAAGTACGGTCCATAGCGGGTTCATGCTTAAAATTTTTTAAAAATGTTCTAAACTGTAAAAGTTAGAAAACATATCCATACTGTAATCATTATTAACATTAAATTGGCTATGTACATAAATAAAAAATCAGTCATTTATATATAAACAATATTCCATTACTAATAAAAAAAATTAAATACTACATGTAATTCTTCTATGCTGTTAACTCTCACCATTCACCCATTTACCAATATATCTAGGAGAATGTATATCTTATAAACACTATTGTACCACTTCTTGTTGCATGGTTGTCTTTGTGAAAAGTTCTGTAGTTAAAGCACTAAGAAACATCGGTATAGATTTGTGATGATGCAAATGTAACTCTAACAGCTCTCCCAAAGAAGCCGAGTAATCTGTGTGCACCATTTCTATTCCATCATCGCAAAGGTTGAATGTTAGATAATCGTCCTCTGAATCAGCATACATGTTTGATATTCTGAAGCAATTAAATTATTTTAATAACAAAACCAACTTCTAGCACTAAGTAGTAACATTAGACGTGTTAAACTTTATGAAATGGCATGTAAAAGATGTACATTATATAAAGACTTTATAAATACGGAGTTTTGAAAAAAAAACAACAAAAATTGTTAATATAGACATAATTATATATATAGACTTAAACAAGATAAAAATTAGAAATGCATTATTTTGATAAAAAAAGGGTAAACGAATCAGCCACAGTATGTGCCTTAGGAATAAAATCTCTAAATTATGAAAAGAGAGAAGCTCTTTTATATTAATCTCTTATGTTTTATTTTTTACTTGTTCCTGGATTGCATGAGATGATATATTTGGAACATATAAAGTACCCTTAATCGTTTGAGTGCGACGAAGCGCTATCGCACTTCGCTTGTCCTATGCTGAAAACGCGGCGATGCGCGATCGCGCTTCTCTTTTTTTAACCCTGAAAGTGATTATACATTGAAGTGGAGAACAATGTATTCTCATCTTAAATCAAAAGAATTTACTAATTTATGTGTCGATCGTATGTAAACATTTCTTGAAAGCTTAATTTCATTCCATAACACTACTGTCCGCTCACAAAACATGCGTGATACCGATAACAACCGTTAGTGTCTGTTCGCATTGTGTGTGATATCGGGAGCAATCATTTGTATTAGCTCAAACAACACATGTGTGTCGACATCGCCGACGGTTATCCAGTAAAACACTCTCTGTTTGGAAATATGTTACATTCAACAATTGGTGCAGTTATATTTCATAACTAAGAATTTGGTCGCAAACGTGCGGCCTTTAAAGTGTTAAAGTCAAATTAATGTTTATAAATCAAGAAGTATTACCTATAATTTTTAAGTCCTGTTCTATCAACTTTATAACCTAAGAGCATGTACACGACTTCTCTATATTCTTGTGCTGACAAGGTAAACTCTTCTTTCATTCTGTAATATGAAAGGTAAAATCACAAATACTAAAACATAAAATGTGAAATATGAAAAAGAAAAATAAGCAAAAAGAAAATAAAGCCTGAAAAGCAAACCAAAACAACACCTCTTTAATTTAATCCGACAATTTTCTAGCTGCTGCTTTAATTGCTGTACTTCATCTGGACATACAGTGCTTACACCATCTCGTAAAGCCGCTTTGAGCCTTTTGATCTGAGAACATATTGCCTTAACAAGTATGGATAAAAATATGTGTCAAAGAGGGTAAAAACAAACAGAAACTATAAAAGAAAATTTGGAATAGCACAATACAAAAATAAACAGTTCAAAGTGACAAAAAATACCTCGTCTTGTGCCGTTTCCATATCGACTTGCATTTGTTTGTGAGCGGCGGCAGCCGGGTTGTCTGCTAAATGCAGGACCTGCGATTTATTACAAACACTTTACTCCTAGAAGCGTCATTATCATATGCTGTTATACGATCAATGCTTTAAAGCCTATTTTTTCAAATTAACGTATTAGTCGTGTAAAATAGATAATTTAATATATTCTTTAAGTTCATAATAAAATATTTAGGTATTTGTAGAGTGAAGAAAATAAAAAATACGCGATACATCACGTCATGATACATGTGCGAATTATTTGGCCATTTCCAAAGACTTTTCTTATCTAGATGCACATAGGATGGGACAGTGATATTCTGCTGGATAATATTTAATTCTTAGCGGTTACCTTAGTAGTGGGTGTATCCGCGAGTCTCTCTATGTGCGCCTGCAACTGATCGCGCTGCATTCGCAACTTGTTCGCTTCACGCAGCGCAGTTTCTGCTTCCTCTCGCCATTTGCTTACCTCTGCATGAATCGTCTCCAACGCTAATAACATTTTTTTTCTTACATCCATATATTCATAAAAAAAATCGTATAATTTTTTTATCATCATCATCTTCAATCGATTCAAATTGTACTTCTTAAAAATTATTTTAGGCTTTATTGTGAGATGTCTGATTATTATATTTTTTTTAATTAAAATATTTTTGAAATATAATTCAAACAACTATATTACCCATTAAACTATCGAAAGCTTAAAAATATTTATTATCATTTTGTATATATATTTGCATAACTAAGCTTAGTTAGGTTAGGCTAGAAGACAAGATAATCACTTACCTTCATTTAACATATTTTCATCGACGTAATTTTTACCTTTATACCGATTAGTATATTCACAGTTTAATTTATACATACCTTTAGCATCTCCCTCTTGATCGTGTGCTGCTAAGAGATCGCGGTAGCCCTGCAGTGCTTTCTCCAATTGTTCAACTCTAGCCGACAGAAGTGCATTGCTGCCTGTACCACTCTCGCCACAAAGAGTAACTGATAGTTCCTTCTCGTAGCAGTCCAATTGTTGCCTGAGCAAACATTACTTGTTGTTACAAGATAACAAAGCCTTATAAAAATATTTTATCAATCTTATAAGTCTTTCTAATCTATAGTGTGATTCTCAACATTTGCAATAACTTAATTTTTCTTAGTGAACCTTTCCTTATGAAAACCCCCTTGGCACCAATTATACAGTACGCTGCATGTGATTTGGCACGTCGGCAAGATGAGTTACGGCAAAAATCGGCTAGGTTAGGTTTTATATAGCGTTCTTTTCTTCACACAGTGCCGTCAAAATGCTCCGAGAGCTTAGCAATTGCAATGGAGATAATGCAAAAAGTTGTGGCCCTTGTTCCCTGTGTGCCAAATCAAATACCGGGTACTCCGGGAAAATCTTGATACCATTTGCTCAAATCAAATGTTTTCATAACAAGTAGAAGTATAATAAAAATACAGCACGAAAATCTTTTTTTATGATCATTCAATAAATAAACTAAACAAAAATTATTTTGTTAATTACCGCTTTGTTAAATCGCAAATACAACGACTAAAATTAATTATAGCAAAGTTCCGCAAATTAAAATTTTAATCAATAAATTAGATCATACAATACCTAAACCAACTCAGTATATATATATATATATATACATATATCATGAAACAAAAAATATTTTTATAAGAAAATTTTGTGTATTGAATGAGCCAAATTTATGTCTCGAATTACTAAATATTGTAAGTTAACAGACATTTAAAAAAATAATAAGAAACATCTTAAATTTTAGCGAAACAGTTATATTTACAATTTATTTCATCATTATATCATCATTAATATAACATTAATGAAATCTTAAAATATATTATCATATATGACCTCAATTTCGGATTATACATAGTGAATTTATAATTTGCGCTACATAGGTTATAAGCGCAAAAATATAATGCGAATACAGTTTTGAAATTTCAACTAGTGAATGCATTTAAAATCCAGTTTAACTTTGGGTGCCGACCACATTCGTGGACCTGAGTGGATTGCTGTTAATGTTTACTCAAATTTTATCTTTTCATTTTTATACCATTCCGACCGGTTAAAAGGCGGTTTCTGTAAAAGTAAAAAGGAAGGAGGGAAGTTTTTTTAAGACGTGGAATTTTGTGAAATCCCAAAATAAAATTTATTGTTAGTATCCGCCGACTGGAGCAGAGTTCGTTGTGCAACAATTAAAGTCCATTGCTACATTGACATCTGTATAAAATTATAGCAACTAATAAACGTAAAAACTATTTGTTTAATTTAAACAATACATGGTCCCTGGCGATCAGATAATAATGGTACAAAGAGGTAATAAGCAAAGAAAAATTACGTAGATGAGGCTGCGCTGCATACAGAATCTAGCAAAGAGTAACTTGATATCTAGTATATACGATTTATGTGATGCACTGAATGAAACAAAAAGCGTCTTTAAGTATACCGGCAGCTATTTATTATTCTCTCGTGCACGTTGTCAATACAGCGTATGCAAATTAAAGGAGCTTGGACCATTTTGAATGGGCGCATCACGGTGAGGGCCCTCAGACGTGAGTATTGTCTGCGCTATAACTTAATACAAAATATAGCGTATGTATAGAAACATTGTAAGGGGCAAAACTAGATAGTCTGAATTATTTATTAAAATTCAATATCGAAATTAGGAAGGGAATAGTTAAACAGTAATTTACATAAAATTAATTAAATAAATAAAAACAACTCGGATCTTTGCATGTAATAGGTGACCCGTCAAATATGTTTTGTAATTAAATTTATGTTAGAAAACTATTTAAATGATTTTTACATATCGTTGAAATAAATCAAAAAAGTTAAAAGGTGCATATTCAAAGACCGCCGATTTATGTTCCATTAAATTCATTTTAATTGCCGGCAGCGACGTTGCAATTACACTTGTGCAGTCTGGCGAGCTTTTTGGCAGATTCGTAATTTTCCTTGCAGTGATATAGACGTCGGATAGTTTTATGGAAATTTCGCGATTCTCCTAGGGCTTACCTTTTTTATATAAGAAAAATAAGTTTGAATGTTTTATGTAATTAATTTTATTACCTACATTTAACATATTTGCGAGTGTGTGACTCCCTATGAACATAATTATTACTTTAAACTCTGAAAATTGATGAAAAAAGTCCGCCGTGTAATAAAAATGGACAGAGTTGTATTATCTGGTAAACTTTCGAACATAACATTTGTCGAGGAAGCGAATGTGCATTTTGAATATGTTGACACAACACTCGGAGGTGTTGGGCGCGCGCGATGGAAGCAACGACGGCTCGACAAGAGTGCGCAAACTATGCATATATCAGGAAGCTGCATAATAGTTAAATTCAAAGACGACGAAATCTAAGCCTTTCCCGTCTCTGTACTTACAAACATTAAATTCTATCGCAACGATAAAATCAAAAACACTCAAGAATTTATCTTTTGAATCAATGAAATAGTCTAGTGTATTGTAAACAATTTCAACTTAAAATTTGCCGCCTTTTAATGCCTAACGTTTTACTTTACAATTTTTGGAATTGTTGTTAATCGTCAATGATTAATGTAACGCTTGGAAGCTACCCATTTCAAGCATCGCGTTATCAACGAGTAATCACTAAAAACATTTGCTCACAGAATCTTTAAGAAATATAAATTAGTGCTTCGCCGATATTTTATCAAAATTAGCAATTTTTCTAATCTAAGTCGCATAACACGAACTCAGATATGATATATCAATCGTAATCTTATTAACATTTAAGAAAAAATATTCATGTAGTAAAAATCATAAAAGATTATTCTAATCAGTATGCGTACATGTATAGAATATGAGTACTTTAAGATTTTATCAAGTTATCATTGGATTAAGCAGTGACTAAAATGAGTGTATAACAAGAAGAGCTATAAAAGGTAGAAAAAGATATTGGCTTTTTAAGGCACAATATACGCAGTTAAATAATATTATTTCAATGAATTCATTAGATGTATTTGTATTCGTATATTTGTGGTATTTTATAGGCGACCGTTGATTTCGTACAAATTTTTAATCAGGTTTCTCAGACCGTGTCATAAACCACAGGGCGCTTAATTGATAAGTTGTTAGAACTGGACATTTTTATTTTGAAAAATCATCTCTAATAATTACTAATAATTACAAAAAAATACAGTAAAAGCAAGTCAAAACTTTTCTTTAGGAAAAGTTATTAATAATACAATGTATTGTAGCATATAAGTGAACTATATTTACGCAAGCTAATGTAACACCAGGTCAATATAACCGAGGTCGACAGTAATATCAAATTATGCGGTTTCGGGGGAGTTTAATGTTCATGAGCTTCGTAAATAATAGCACGGTCTCATTGATATGATTGAAATTTCATTCGAGACAACTGTGCGGTGAACCGACACTGTGCAGCGACCCCAAATTAATTAATATTGCGGTTTAATAGCAGTTGCCAATAGAAGTAGAGTGTTTAGTTATTATTTTAGATTATAATAAAAGTTATATTTAGTATCATCATAACAGTAAATCCAAAGCCATACAATGACTATTAACCTATCATTTCATTCGGGTATTTGTAGTCGATATTCCTCATTGGGACAATGTATTTCTCTTCATAAAGGACAACAAAGGAGTGGAATTCTCTGCTTCCGTCAACGCGTCCGTCCAGATTTGACACAGACGTCTTTAACTCTAGATTTACCGAACCAGTCATTTTGTCTGAACGACCTATATAAGAAATTACATATACTGATATGCGTTTGATATCTTTATTATTTTATACTGCCTCTTGCAACATTGTTCTATATATTTTATTGCGAAGTAGGAAAAATATGAATGCAATAATGCACAAAACAAATACAGATACGAAAAGAAAACTATAAAAATATGTCGGTAAATCTAGTGTTAAAGAATCAATCAACTTCTTCAAAATCAGTGTACTCATCTCGTATCATGGACTAATCTCGACTTACCGTAAGCAACGTTACGGGGCACTTTATAATAAAACAGGTCTAGAAAATATTACCATCTAATAACTACCGGCGCAAAAAGTTAAACTGCCCAAATTCA
>DWQX01003627.1:0-17220 GCA_018245475.1 Pharmacophagus antenor
TTCCCTATTTAATAAGGTAAATAAATAATTTGTAGAGCACTAACTTTCGGAGTTTTATTCAATATTGTAATTTTTTCTAGGTGGTCTCAAACTTTGGCTGGCAGTGTATATCCAGTAATATCTGATTAATAAAAAAAATCTTTAGCTTTGTTTGATTACTGTATAAACTCCTTTCTGTTTTACTGTAAAACTTTATTTGTATATTGTATCTCTAAACTACCATAAAGAATGTTTAATCGAATAAGTTTACGTGTTTTTTTATTCTCAGTTTCCGTTAGAAATTGAAATAAATTACTTTGTCGATTTGTTGCAGAAATTATGCTCTAACGATTTCCGTGAAGCGCTTATGCAGTTACGTCGTAAATTTGCACGAGCTGTTTATATGAAGCGAATATTTCATGATTCATAAAAACCTCAGTGTTGCGCCGGTTGCTATCGTTGCTTTCTGATTAGAAATCTTATCAATAATTACGTACTTTTCATGGCGAAAGACGTTGAATATGGCGGGTAAAATTAAATGGTTAACAGCAGTAAAATATACCTTTATATTAGTATCCTTCCTAACGTAATTAATTGCCTTGTTCGTTTTTAAGGGAAACTATACTTAACAATGGCCTTATGGAACGATGGAACAATTCATACATTTTGATTAACACATTAGAATTCTCACAACAAGGTGACAGTAACACCTGTCAGAACCCCGTGAAGTAAATACCCACTAGTAAGTTTTGAAATAATTATCTCGTTATCAGAATCAACAAGAAATTGAGCATGCAACAGAAAATATTTTGAAACTGATACTTTATGTAGAATGAACCATGTATTTTCAGATAAAAATACCAATGTTTTCGACTATTTAAAATGTTTGAATTATTTGAAAGCAGTTATCCTAAACGTTAATATAGATTTAGGTAATACAAAAATTATTGAGTATACACTACAAAATTTATCGCTTTCACGATCTCTTTGCAAAATAGTCATGCTCAATAAAGTTCAACAGATACGAGTATAGAATTATAATTATATGAAAACGTATTAGGCGAGTATTATCATGGAACGTTTTGCTTCATATGTATCCAGTTTTCTTATTAATTTTTTATATTACATATTTCTGATAGTCACATACAACTTTTATGAACATTTTTATAGTCCAATAGCCTAATGAATGTCTTAAGGTATGAGGAATTAACTGTAATTACCGTAAATTTTTGACATAGACAAGAATACTGCGTTTTACAACAAAGAAGCGAATTGATGAGTGTGGTCTCTTTGTCTTCATTTTCAATGTAACGTCTCCTGAAAATTTTACGATATGACAAGCTTTGCTTTACACTAATTTTCACGAAAACTTATAATTATTTAAATTCTTGTTTGGTTTAATAGCATTTATTATAAAGTTTAGGGTGTTTATTATATACATATGCAATAACATTAAGACTTAAATTTTGCTACCAGAAATGTGTTCTCAAGTATTTTCCATATCTGCTCAAGTATGAGCAGAAGTGATTTCTGGCATAATAATGTATCGCATTTGTATCGCCTTGTTAAACCTCATGCGGGGGAGCCGTGCTCGTAATAAATTATCCAGCGCATGATCTTAGCAAATAACCGGGAAAATTTTACTGGGAACAGCTTCAAATGGTTTTGAGAATGTAATGTTCGTTAATTATCCGGATATCTATATTGTTGATAACATTGAATATGTTAATGTTTTTGAGAATTTCCTATGACAATTTATTTTTGAATATTTGTTAAAAAAATTATTTTTATAAAATTCTATTTCTAGCTAATATTTTTTTCTTAAACACGCCTTAGTAGAAAACATTTTCTTTACTTAAATATTCAAATAACTCAGCCTAACATATTTTTTACATATTACAAAAACAATAAATAGTAGTTTTTCCAAGAGCTGGTTAATTTTTATTTTTTCAAATAGTAGATAGAAAAATAAAATATTTTTGCATATTTATTTAAATTCTGTTTGATTTCCTAGCAAAAACACTATGAGCTTTCTCCGCTGTGATGTCGTAAAACACGATTAGTCTACCCCGTTCCCTCGCCAAATGAAAAAAAATTATCACTGGGGAAGGAAGTTGCAATAATGCAATGCTGCTTTTAAAATCCTGTTTTAAATTTGTTACTCGGCTATTAGGTCTTTCGCAGTTGAGGGTTAATTAGGTGAAAACTGTTACGATCCCCAGTATTTTTTTAGCTGGTAATATTTATACCACTCTTTTATGTTGTCTATTTTGTCCGTTGTTCACCAGTCGATCGTTTTCTCCGGTTGTCAACAGCCATCTAGACCTTTTCAGTCCATATTCTTGAGGTCTTTAGTATTTTAATTAGTCTTTCATTTTGAACGTAAGTAATTTAAAGGCTTTACCTAATTTGGTAACGCAATTACGACACTCCCAGGTTTCATATTTAGTCAAGCATCCATTTCTTAGTATTATTATCTTTTATTCTCTGTGTACGGTCATAAATTTAAGAAATGTTAGGAATAGAAACTTTCACGACCCATAAAGTCCATTATCGCATCTCGGTTTATTATTACTGTATTCTAATCCTTAAAATGCATTTCCTAGTTCAAAGTTATTTGAGAATTATTATGCCATGTCGAAAGTGCTTACTCTTAGCAATAAAAGCGGAGTTTATTGCATATAATATCTACGGCTAAATTATACCATCTCTAAAACGAATATGCATATTTTGTATAGGTAATAATTTTTACATTTACTACCGCTTTCACGTTTTCTAATGTTAAAGTTTTAAATAATTATTACGTATATACTTTAAGTTATATACTAAATTAATGGAAATTACGAATTATAAATCGTGAACATGTGACTTGTGTAATATTTTAATTCAAGAATTATTTTGTGGAACTCTATGACTAAATAAAACAATAAATAATTGCCTAATTACCGCTTTGTTTAATCGCACGACTAAAATACATACAATCTGAACACGTTCGTTCGACGTCGAGCGATAGAACCCGTAACATCTCCTGAGAATGCCACGTGTAGAGGCGAAACACGTGCAGATTGTATTTTAGTTGTAGTTATTTGACATTTGGTTTTATTTGACATGTGGTATATCATTGTTGTTTAGTATATACTGCGGAAGGATGCTGTAGCTTGTGCTATTAATGGTAGTCCATCATAAGACATCTGGCGTTTTAAATCGACATTATTTTGTCTGTGGTCAATTTCTTTTGCTCGTTTATAGAGTTGTGTAAATCCTTTTGTTAGCTAAGCAGGATATTGAATTATTTTTATTTAGAATAATGATTATCTATTTTATCTTTGCTACATTTTTTTGTTGTTTACTTGCGCAATTTGAAGCGCAGTCTTTGAGGCATCACTGTGAGCACAGCGCGCCACTTACCGCTTATTACATATTTACGAGAACATCAAAAATTAATTAAAATTGTATTTTTGTTAAGAAATAAATAATTATGATAAACATTAGTATTAGTTTTAGCAAATAGTAAGTCCATTATTGTTTAGTCATGTCAATGTTACCATAGTATTGATACTGTTGCATTTTGCTGGGCATTATATAGTTTTAAATTATACTATGAGAAAAATATTATACATATAATAATAATTATCTCACAATGCAATGCATTTAATAAAGTTTTAAAAGTATTTCATGATAGTTATTTCATGTTCAAACGAAATAATATACAATGCGAACTTCTAAACAAATTCATAATAATATGTTTCGTACAAATATAGGTCCGTTGTAGTGATTTGATAAAAGACCAAATTATTACTAATATAATATTATTTATTGTTTTGTAATCATTCAGGTCACCTGTTAGTACATAAGGTTATAAACGAAAGTGTAATTCTTTTTTATTGCATGTTGTTTGTGATTACATTCGAAAAAAAAACATATTCAGATTACCGGTTGGTTTTTTTATTTTATACGAGTTTTAGTAATGAGTCTTATTGTGGGAGTACTTTATTAACAACTCTGCGTCTTAGAAGATCTACTTCGGAACATTTCGAAGCAATCCCCTAAAGAAGAACAAGAAATCGTACGAGCAAAGCGTCGCGTTAGTACAGCTCGACTTTGTTGAATGAGAAATTGTCCAGCTCGTTGCACAAATCAACAACGAGATAATTTTTAGCACCCAAACATGAATACTTCAAATGTTGATTTGAATCAAATGGCGTTTCTATACGATGGCACAATAGATTACAACTCGCATCCTTTCGTTTGCAATGGTCCAATGGAAGTCATTTGCGTGCACTATGGCACATTAAAGCGTGTTGAAGAAATGCTTGGATTGTGCCGCCTTAATGACAAAGTGAAGTTGTCATTATTGACTCCGCTATCTGGGTCCTCCTTGCTGTGTAATTTTTGAGCGAAAACTCAAAACTGCAATAACAATTTTAAAATGATTTCATTAGGGGACGATATTATCAAATAACACGGCTTTAATCTGATATTCAAGGTAATTTATATTGAAGGTAGTAACTGATCATATTTTCCTAATGTATGATTCAAGTTAAATAATTAGCTCAAATATAGTCTGTGAGGTGTCGATTTTTGTCACTAAAATAAATAAGGCTCGCTAACGTTTAAAAAAATGTGATTATATAAATAAGCAATACTGACTAGGCTTCCGACTTAACAGATTCAATATCAAGACTTACCAACGTATTACAGGCGCACAGTATAAATTCCTACAAATATACTTCATTGCCAATAGGAAGGAACAATTTCTTCGGCGTCAATAGAACAACACACGAATGATAAGAATAATTTTCCAAGATCAACAACAACATGCATTGGAGGAGCTGTCCAAGACTGCGTTAGAGCATTTTCCAGATGATGACAACAAAGTTGTGATCAAAGCGGATAAAAAATCAACTGCAATACACGAAAGCAGATTTGAGGCTCTAATAATATATGTACTTGCAATCCCAATTGTTGGTGAAAACTTGGAAACTAGTGATATTGTGTCACGTCGCATTAGGCAACTGGAAAAAATATATGAAACACGCCGTTAATGCAGAAACATGGAAATTATTTCTATATCAAGATAGTTAATCCAATCAATATCAATATGATAGATTTCTGTAGCAGCATGTCATAAATTTTATAACATCTTAAATTACTATTGAACTTAATAATTTTTTATTCATTGTATAACATTCATATAGTCTTAAATTAAGTTCAGCAAAAAGGAAACGCTACATTCATTGATTGCTAGGGGGTACAAAGTTCGCGGGTCAGCTATTGTTATTACATTTCTATTATTGTTAAAAATCTGACAAGCAAAACTTTGTTCTCTGAAAAATTAAACTTATATGTCACATGGATTTTATATAATTGTTAAGTTACAACAGATCAAGTAAATATGTTTATTTTTAAAAGAGAACCATAAAACAAAAAACAATTAAATTTCGTCGTTTGTATTTCGAACCCCGAATTGTTTTCTTGTTGTTTTAAAGTTACATAAACGAAAGTGTTCGAATTTTATGGAGATTCTCAGATTAAGGTTTTATGTCATTACTAAATATATCAAATTATGAATATAAACACTGCATATGTTAATAATTTTGCTCGAAGGAAAATAGTTAATAGCGTAGAATATTTCCAAAAATTTTATCCACACCTTCAAAAGACAGGAACTGATGTTCTTTTCTGGCAACACTGCCCTCTAACGGTTCTATATTACAATTAACTATAACAATAGCCGGTACTAGTAAGTTCTCGCTGTTTTCGTAATTTAATTTAATATCTGGTTATTATTAGAGACCAACTTTTCTAATTAAGAACCTATTTAAAATAGTTTGAATAGTTTCAGCCAGCTCCGTCGCAAACTTCAGACAATATTTGTTCTGTTTTAATGCAAAAACTAATATATATAAGCATCATTAGCTAGGTAAGATGTAAATAATAGTATTTTAAATGTAAATCACATAATCTATATGATTAAATTTGTTATTACCTGTTAATGCCATGTTTCATAGTTGTAAGGCAGTAAAAATATTTTAGTTCTGTATATTATATATTTATACGACATTGTTATTTTTAAATAGTCGTATCATTTTGACAGGAAAAAGTTATTTGACTTCACATATGTAAATCTGCTCGCTTCGAAACGTATTTTCAGCCGTGGAAATAGAATCTTTTGTTCTGGTATTTTCAAACTAAATGGGTTATTTAATTTTAAAATTAACACAGTCCAAATTCTAATAATTTCTATCATGTTTGTGTTACTCTATGTATTATGTCTATTTAGTTAATGTATTAACCATATTATACTTATAACATATTATTTACTAGGTAGTACTTTGATTTCAAAATATTTTACGTTATCACAAGTGTTTACTTTGTATTTTTTTGTTGTAATTCTTAAATTCTTTACGCAAATATTTTTCCTGGTGAAATAGATTTTTCCATATCTAATTTGAATATAGTACTCGTATAAAGTTTCTACAAAATTTATAGTTTATTCATAGGGAATTGGTATGCACGTTTATCGTTGTTTAATTGTTTTTTTTTATTTATATTTTTTAAAATTATAGCAAAAGTTTAGAGTACAAACACCGTTGACCTAAATTTATCCGAAGGTTCAGCTAATTGGAGAAAGCACGCGGTCACCAAGTGATCATACAGAATTGTTTGTGTTTTTCACGGTATATTCCAGGTGACGTCTTTCGCTCTAAAGCGGAGTGTGTCCAAACTAAACATCTGGCTTGTCGCTTCGCCGTCGTAAAACGCATCTAATTGTAACGGTAAATTAATAACAGATCGTTTAATAAATCATCGGTATAGGTAATATATAATAAACGTTGATAATATATTCCTTCATTATATATCAAGTATTTGTTAGCGTACCCTACCTATTTTTAACTTTGTTTATGCTTCATTGAATTAATAGTAAAATGATATCTAATGTCTTATGAAAATATGTCCAAGAGCCATTCTTCGTGAGAGACGTATGCCCTGATGTGGGAAGTTATTAGATGATAATGAGGGTGTTATCTTGAGGAGTACTTGAGAGTCTATTACACATCCTTGTAGCCACACATATGAATTTTTTTTTATTTATGTTCTATATTGTTGTATTCATGGAAATGTATGAAACAATAATATGATGAACAATTACTCAATTAAATTTATCGCAGTTTTCGTTTCTTTTGAAAATAGGTCATTGAGCATAATATCGATAACTATGTAAGCTCTGTTTAAAAATAGTGCGAAAATTAAATAACCCGCGTTAATTTAATTATTATTCTCACAACCAAACTACCTGTTAGTAGGTATATATTAAATATGTTACGAATATTTAAATATTTGTTAAATAATTTCATTAATACTTTTAATTCTCCTTTTTCCTTTGTTATATTTATTCGTCGATGTGATATAAACGTTTGCCAGTTTTCCTCAACGCAATAATCGCATTTACGGATACTGTAAAATATTAACTGTTCATCCAATTGAAGTTTTTACATAAATATCAAGCGTTTGTGTTTTTGTATACTCTTGTTAAAACACGTTATATAATCTCGCCATTTTTGTTTATAATTTGTTAAAGTATTTACATCATCACCACGATATAGTATTTATGCTATCGCAACTTCTACCATAGCGTAGGAGCCACGTGGCATTTCCGCTTGTCCTATAACGCGGAAATCCCTGGTGGTAGAGTTGAGATGGTGATAGGACTTTTCCGCACCCGCCTGGCTTATTAATGTTTTGTATCTTCTATCTCGTTTGAAGTCTTAGGACAAGTACGGTACGCACCCATGTTTGCATTCATTTGTTTTCTTTTTCTCGTTACAATTAAACTCTTAAGGGATTTTTGTATTTAAAGTTAAAATAAATAATTCGTTCTGAAATGGAAAAAAAAATGTTATTTGCGTATACTACGGCTTTGTATAAAAAACAAACCAGTATTTCATTTCTATGAATTATTCATGATTTTGTTATTAGACGTTTCAAATAGATCCTTAGTCAGTTGACGCATAAAAATTTAGCTCTAGGTATTTGTAGATCTTTTTTGAATATAAAATACTAGTTACGACTTCCCTGCCGGGCCGAATCGCGTATGCGAAGGTGAATTTATTTCCAAATTTCTCTTCATGTTCCTTGATACAGCCGGTGTTTTGATAAAACTACACCTGCGGTTTTTCTAAAAAGATGTACTCTTTCATTTCTCCATTTAATATTGTACCAGAGAAACATCATTTTCACTTGAAGCAAGCTAGAGGCTTTTTTTTATTAAACAGGTTACATAAGGCGTTTCTTCAAGAATTTAAATGGAAAGAACGTAATCTGTTCTTGTTATTAAATATTTCTAGATACTGCCACGTTATATACATTTTTATAACTTTAATATTACACTGAAATTAGATAGCTGTCTTATTGATGCTATAAGTTATGTTTCCACTTACATATTTTATTCTAGAATAATTAAAAAGCAAAATTTTTCAATTTCTTACCAATAATACCCACCAATTAAAGTTTAACATAGTTGGTACGTCTTGAAATCCCGTACAAAATTTTCTGCTCTAATAAATAGTTTGATCGAGCTTTCCTTCCAACAATGGTATCAACTTAAAAATTTGTTAGAGCATATAAAATGAAAGCATCTGAAAGCTTTAGCTTTTAGCTGTTTAAAAATACGAAAGAAAAATTAATTATTATTATGTGTCCAAGTAAATTGTATATAGCATCTAAACTGGTATACTGTATTCATATAGTTCATTTATTTTTAATAAAAGTAGTAAATAGGTAAAAAGAGTTGGCTTTTGGTGTTTTCTTGAAACTATGATATAAACAAACTCAGTTAAATACAATTTATTGATGTGTAAAAGAGTATTCAATTTATATATTTCTTCATCTATTAGAAATCAAATCAAAGCAATACTGTCTGATTGCTTACGTAAAAAAAAATCCTAGAAGAAAATATTTTTTTTCTGCCCCAGTCAGCCGATTTTTAGAATCACAGATCGAAGTTCCATTACACACAATCTCAAATTCCTGTTTCGTGCCTAGCGATGACACCGTTCCCAACGTGAGCGGCGAAACTAAAAATACATTCGTGAATGAATGAAACCCGCCAATTCCGAACAATTCTCAAGCGTGCGTCGGTGGAAAATTTCACATCCGGCATACGCCGCGCTCGTGGAAACCTTATCCAGATTCAATTCGAAATAAATTTGATCCATTTGAAACCAGTTGTTGTTGCACCGCTCTGGTATAGAGTTGAAAACTTGCGGAAAGTAAAATTTCAATAAGATCAATATTGAATAAGCGGCTGTTTGTATGACTCATGTACGCCGTATATTAAATGTGTCAGACTATATGTCTGTCGTAGTCAGGGATATTGATGGAATACATTATTGTTTATATAAACTAAACACTGGTCATTTTGGTTTTTTTTGGTTTTCAGTGAATGGAAAACATTTTTTCTAGATATTGAATATAACGACTTATTATAACAAAGATGTTGTGTGAGTTAGATTAAGTTACTTTTTTGTGCATATTAGCAAATTTAAAAGCAAATTACATGCATATTGGCTTGAATATTTAAGTTTGCAAATAAAATAATATCCATTACGTAAAAAAAAGTTTTGAAGTCGATTTGTCGTTCGAGACCAGGGAATTAAAATTGAAAATTTCTAAGTAATGTCATTTTCCTCATAGTTTTAGCGAGCAAAGTTATTCTGACATTTATTGATATGATTAAATTAGATATAAATCTATAAATGTCAAAATCCATTTACCTTTTTATTAAGAATAAATCTCACGATTAAATACAACAATTCCTTTTTAAGAACACAGCAAAATGATACAAGTATTCTAACTCGTAAGTCGTAACGTATTGAAACTTATGATGTTGCCATGTCTTATTTAATTATGCAAATGTCAGTTTTACTTATATGAACTGGTTACTGTTTTTAATTATTTCGTACCACACATCATTTCTAGGAGTTAATTTGTCGTTAAATTTCGAGGAAGGAGTTAGGGTCTTTGCCGTCGGCACAGTGATAATTTAACTGACGAAAACGTGCTTCATCTTTTTAAATTATGTTACTTTAGAAAATATCTCTGATAATTTATTAAGTTTCAACGAAGACGCGTCGCGGAGCTTTGGACAAATTACAATAATTTATTTAAGCTTTATTATTTCTAACGGGGAGTCTCTAGGTAGCTCTTGTAAGATGACTCGTAACGTTCCTAATTTATATCAGTTGTTTATTAAATTATTCTTCAGAGTTGTACATGAACATACAATTTAGAAGAAACTCGTTCATTAAATGTACTGAGAATTAAATATAGCGAGCATTTTTCATATAAATATTCATATCAAAATTTTTATTTCACATTCTGCAGCAAGCTTTAATTTTTTAAGAAAACTTGAACTAGTATAAATCCTGCGATGGCCCTGTATAGGGCCCCAGTCTGGGCTGCGTTCCTGACGTCGAAGAATATCGCGCTGCTGCATCAAGCGCAGCGCGTGATCGCCGTCAGAGCAATCAGGGGATACCGCACCGTCTCGCGCGAGGCGGCGTGCGTGCTCGCTGGCTTTATGCCCTGGGTTTTGGAAGCCGTAGCGCTCGGCGAACTTTATACCTGGCGAGCCGACATACGGGGCCGTAACCCCGGGGCAAGAGAAGCGTCCGCGGCGGTGAGAGAGCGGAGAGGAGACTCCAACTCCACCCGTCCTTGCTCCGGGAGTGGAGGCAGCGGTTGGCCGATCCCTCGGCTGGCCGCAGTAGGATCGAAGAGGTCCGTCCTGTGTTTGAAGAGTGCACAGGCCGGCGACAGGGCGTATTATCGTTCCGGGTCACCCAAGTAGTCTCGGGGCATGGTTGCTTCGGGTTGTACCTTTGCAATATGCCTCGACGCTAGCCCACGACGATGTGCAACCACTGCGATCGCGGCATGGTGGACGCCCCCGACCATACCCTCGCCGTTTGTGAGGGTTGGGACGGGCTTCGCGGTGGCCTCATCGCTGCGATCGGAGCGGACCTCTCGCTCCTGACTGTCGTTTCCAGGATGGTCCGGAGAAAGGTCGAGTGGTCTGCCGTCGCCTTCTTCTGTGAGCAGGTCATAGCTGCTAAGGAGGCGGCGAAATGGCAGAGGGAGCTTACCCCCTCGCTTTCCTCCCGGCGACGACAAACCCGCCGGCGGCCGCAGGTCAACAAAGACCTTCGATCGCTGTGATCCGGCTAGCGGGCGGTGAGTTAGGCGGCTCACCGCCTGCGCTCTGGCCTTGGCGGACGGTGCGAGACTGTTTCCATGCACCGGACGGTAGTTCGTTCAGAAGTACTCAAGACGAGGATCGCTAGTAGAGTGGTCTGATCCGCCGCTGGGGCGCGGACTTTGCTGCAGCAGATACCGCCCCCGGCCAAAGCGGCGTCGATGGAATATACACCCGCTGCGCAAGCTGCCTATGCGTAGCTGACGGTCCTGGCCATGAGTGGCTAGCACCCAAAAGGATTTCCTCCTGGCTAAAAAAAAAAAGTTTTATACTTTTTTTCTTCTGTATACAGCAAATTTATGACTTTATAATTAATAATATCTCTGTTAATTGTTATGTGTTACTGATCCCACTAATAGAAATCGTTAGCAAATTTGGCTTGGCTCTGATTCCCATGTGATAAACGATCCAGCTTCTGCCAGCGCTGTTATGAGTTGAGCGCATTCCCCATCCACCGTTCTTGGCAGTAGATTTTTCGCTTCTACTGCAGTGGATAAAAAAAATTGATTTCAAACATTATCCTAGGTTGTTGAAATTCGACCTATATTTAAAACCTAGAAACGTCTGATTTAGTTATCGTATTCTTGGCAAGACTGGCTTATTTAAAATTACTTTATTTTTTAAATTAAAACAATGCACTTTTACCTGCTATTTTTTGTTAGTGGATTGCGTTCAAATATATTTTTAATGAATATTGGTTTTATGCTTTTAATATTTATTTATGTCTATCTATTGCTTAGCACAGAAAAGCGTTCCCTCGCCGTAGGAATGCACACCGTAGCTAGCAATTAAAAACTTTTAAAAAATCTGTTTTATTTCATGTTTCTATAGGACAGTAATTTACTACTTGTAACACAGAGATCTCGGGCTAAATTTCCGGGCTACAGGCGTAGTGGAGTTTCGATGGTGATAGTGTTTTTCGAACTCGCTTGGTTACCTACTACACTCAACGTTAATCTGCCGCCTGATCAGCATTGTTGCAAAAGTATCCGAAATTGCATAAGTATTCTCAGCGAACACGCTTTACCATCCGCGGCCACATTGTCACATAACAGATGAAATCAAGCCAAAAGAGAATCAAGTGTACTCTAATATATATTTTTTTTTAAGTTTTTTATTTACTAATTTTTCTATCTTTCGTCCAACTAGTGGGATAACAATTTTTCTTAATTCATCACATAGTTACTGTATTACAAATGCAAAAAATGATTTTTATATTTATGTAATGCCGTTCAATAGATTATTTAGTTAAACTAAGCTTCAGCTAAATAGAATTTTAACTCAAAAAGTAGGAGTCGGTCAATGTTAGATACATTGGAGAAATTAAAAGGAAAATGTTCTACGTACTTAAACTAAAACTCTTACGTAATTGAGATTTCGTACATTACTACGGCTTTAAGGGTTTAAAACATTTTATCTGGACTGATAATGTTGGATATAAACGCAGAACAACCGGTAAAAAGAAAAATTATAATTTAACTCTATATATTACAGTACATTTTAGTACAACCGATGACGAGGTGGAATTTCTCAATCCTGCATATATATGTTTGTTATTATTTGTTTTCTGAAACGACGTTGTAGTTTGTTACTGGTCCAAATGATTTTTTTAAAGAAAATATCGCACGACGGATTAAATTTGCACTTAGTTAAAACTATGTATTTGTTAGTTTCTTATTTATAAAAGGTATAATGTTTTTAAAGTATTGTACAAATGAGATTGCATTCTGTATGCACTCTGGCATATTGATATTTGCTCAGTACAACAATACAAACAGGCTGTGTAATTTGTCAAAGTGGATTAATAGGAGGACGATGAGTTATTAATGAACAGTTACAATGCAAACAATGTAGACATAATGGAATTGAATTTGTGTGACGTAATAGATCCATCTAATGCAATAAGACAAGTTTTGTTACTTGGACAGGTACTATGAGATCTTCTATTAATTTAATAACACTAAAGACCTTTTTTTCTAGGCTCTGATAATTTTTATTAGTATGTGGTAAGAATACCTGATAATCAATTATTTAGATAGCTTAAAGCCATTATATTCATCGAATTTGTGTGATGTACGTCTATACTATAAACATTTATTATTTTCGCTTGTTTTTGTTAGAATGTTTTGTAATTAGAATTTATAGTATATGACTAACACTTAAGTTTTTGGCAACTAAATACCAAAAATCTTCAGTGTTATGCATATACATGTCATAAATGCTAATCAGCTTTTTCTGGAATAATTTACTTATATAAGTGTGGAGATTAATTCATACGTATTGGTATTAGAACTAGCTATTCGACTAGTTACATAATACAGTTTTAAAATGGTGTGTTCTTGTTGCAGAGAATAGAAAAGAATTTCGTTTTATCGTAATTTTTTTTTTATTCATAGAAGCGATGAGATAAAACTGTATTTTATTTAATTTTAAATGATGTCAGTGGTCGTTACCACCATTCAAGTATAAAATTCTCGTCTGGCTTGAAATTGAAATGAATAAAAACTATGTATATTAATGGGTACAGTCTTTAAAGATAACGAGAAAAACAGAAATTTGGACAGATTGTAACTTTCATTATGTACGTGTGTATTTAAATATTTGGGTTTGACTTACAGGCACTCCACTAGTGATACGACTATATCATATAGTCATTTGGTGGTTATAATGTTTGTAGAGTATAACATCGCGATAGTAGCCTTGGAATGTTCTGAATTGATGAATAATGTTAGGTCTTGCTGCATCAGTATACCACTAACTGCAGCGCCATTCAAAATGGAAATAAAGGTGGTCACACAACTGTTTCCAGCAGAAATAGGCGTTGTGGTGGTTAGGGTACAGCAATCTTAGGAAACTTAGATCTTCCGCCAGTAATATTACATCTTCATGCACTACCATATATGATTGATTTTGTAACTAGATATTTTGCATTAAAATATTTTTCCCTAAAAAAATAACAACTTCGTTTTTCATCGCATGAAATATCTATTCAGTGTCGCATTGTTTGAAGGGAGCATAACTACAAATTACATCGTGGAAAACTTTCACTAGTAAAACTTTATATATACTATACTTACACTCTCAAAAATGTTATACAAATTTATATCGTAGTTTTTTTTTGTTTCAGGTAATTTCCGAGTTCGAAAGCTAGGCACTACATGTAAGTATCTTAAATGTTTTATTATTAAGTTTAAATAGGTTTAATTGATTTTTCTTATTGACTCTAATTACATTTACAATATAATTTTAATTTAAACTTCATTCAAGTTTTCTTTAATAGTACTGATCTTATATCTAATAAATATTTATTTTTTGAAGGGAATTTTCGTTGTAATAAAAATAAAATACTATACCTAATTTAATTTTACACGCACAACGTTTTCTTTTTATTAAAAATTGTAATTAAAATTGATTCTTCTTTGCAGTTGATTGTTTACCTGTCCATTATACTTTTATGAATATCAAAATAACAAGCAATAGATTTAACCCTCCCGCGTGGCTCGCCGTACAAGTCCACGACATTCATAAAATCATCTCTATTGCTGAATGCCCTACAAACGAACTAGAAACGATCAAGATTGACTATATTGCATAGACCGAATTTTAGTACCGCCACTTAATTGGTGGACGTCGTATCTTACAGGATCACATAGAACTTTAAACTTTTACCTTCTATGCGGAAGAGTTTAATATAAAGTTTAACATACATTAAAAAACAATAGGGAAAGCTATAATATTGCTTGTTCTTTACGTATGTCCTCGTGTATAAACATTAATGCGTATTGCGTGGTGCATGC
Organism: Pharmacophagus antenor; assembly: GCA_018245475.1. Taxonomy (NCBI): domain Eukaryota; kingdom Metazoa; phylum Arthropoda; class Insecta; order Lepidoptera; family Papilionidae; genus Pharmacophagus; species Pharmacophagus antenor. The sequence goes on from DWQX01003627.1 coordinate 15,034, forward strand.
ATATATTTATAGTTCAGTTTACACCTCGCCTCTGTAATCCTATGTATTATATACACACATGTGATGTTGTAAATGTTAGCGACTTCGTTTATTGTCTTTGTCTCGATTTAGACATTGACATTTGTGGTTAACCGATATTAGATCTCTAAACAAATATTATTATGCCTTCATTGCTGGTACTAACTATTTATCTACACTGTTTTAGGTTTTAGTTTATTTAGGGGTCTGCTTGTCTTATGTCTGCCTCTCCACAATTGCGAAAAAAGTGACATTTAAGTTTTTTTCCTTTTTTGTCCAGATTAAGATATGAGAGATTACAGTATAAATAGGATAAAAAGTTTATATTATAATTACTTATTCACGCCAGAGATTAGAATTGAATTAATGAAAAGCATAACAGAATTGATTTTTTCTTTTTAAAAAAATACAAATAGTACGATATACGGTTAATTATTGGATAATTTAAAGAATATGGCATAATTATAAGTATTAAAAATATATTTCATCTAAGGGTTGATATGGTGAACAAGCTTAAAAAGTTACTGAACCCCGCGGTTTTGATATTGTGAAAGTTATTTATATATATATTTCTTAAAATTGTTGATTAGGACGTAGATAAATAATGAAATTATGAGCAGTACAGAGGAAGAACTGGTGAAGCGTCACCTCTTGGCAACTAATAATAATTTGTATAATGAAAAACTTTGTCAAATCATCTTGTTATTAAAAACTATTTATGGAGTTAATTTTTTTATAGATGGACTAATAAGATTATTATGAGATGTGGCGTTACTGAATTTAATTTTTTTTACACATCGCATTTTTAACTTGTAAACAAAGATATGTTGCATTCATAAATCGCTATAGTTCTTATAGTCTGTGAGTTCTCGTAAACGGTTTTGTTTTACATGCAAACAAGCCACATTTTGTTAAGTAAATAAACATTCATTAAAGATAACAGTAGTTGTGAGACTACATTCATGATGTACGAGGAAAATTCCTTTTGCCAATTTCTTATCTCACTTCGTAACTTTTAACCTGGTCATAGTGTCGTTGATGAGGTTAAATCGCCTAACTTCGTAATGTTACACCGTCAGTGGATTACATGCTCACTACATGGCCATCGATATTGTTGCAGCTATGTCTATTGCGTCCAACACTTAACCGCGTGGCTATATCAGGACAGTGGGGTGTGTTTATAAGTGCAGTTGCATCGCGGTGTTGTGTTTTAAGCTGTTTATCAGTTTGATGTTGCGTGTAGTGTCGCGCGTGTGTGGGTGGCGTACGCGTAGTATGACGGGTGTGTGAGTGCGCGCGCTGGTGTGGGTGTTCCTGCGAGGCGCGGCGGAGCGCGGCCGGTCGCCAGTCGAGTTCCGATCGTCGCGGTGCTGTCGCGCTGTCGCCGCGTCGAGCTAAACTCGCGATCCCAACTTTGAGCACTGGAAACTTTTCAACGCAATTCTCGCTATAATACGACGCCAGCGCTCATCGTATGCTCTTTGCATCGAGTCGCGACGAAACCCGGCGTCCGCGAGCGACGCAACATTGCACCGTTGCCCGTGTCCGACACACAGTCGGTCTATTTTTGAATATATACTAAACGCTCCGACGCAAAGTTTTCGAAACGCAACCCGCCGATGTCGGGTTAACGGCCCCAGTGTGCAACACGCCCGCCTGCAACACATCTCTTGTGTTTTTGTTAAAGGATAACATTTGTGTTAAACTCATCTGTTGAAAACCCGCGGACGTTATCTGTAAGTATGACACTAGCTGATTTACTATGTATTGTACAGAAATTTGTAGAACAAAACGTTCGTTACCAACCTGTTGATTATCCAATACGCTTCGTATATTTATCGCATCTAAATTGTAAATAAGTGGTAAAGTGTAAACGAAATTGGACGTTATACTGATGACCGGGTGCACGCGTTTGGCGAACACAAACAAGAGTTTACATCTACATGTGTACCGGCCGTGTGTATGTAGTTTGTCCTCCTGTATATATAGACGACCGTTTTATTACGTGTACCTATCTCTTATATGACTTAAGATTTACTATTTAGCAGTAAGGAATCTGTACCCGTTTCATATACGATTTCTTAATCTTATAATGTGGTAAACGTAAGATTAACTACAATTAGGAAAAAAAGAAATAGAATACAAATAATAATATAATAAGTATAATAT
>DWQX01003628.1:0-17207 GCA_018245475.1 Pharmacophagus antenor
ACATCTCTTATTGCTAACCGCTGAGACTGAACACTTTTTGATAACTGCTTCCCAATTTATACACTACGACCGTTCGTACAAGACTGACTCATCACTCTAAACCAAAAATTATGTAAACGTAGTGTAGCCAGTTTCAGCATTTCTGTTTTAATTAAAATTACATATTAATATTATTCGCGAAGGATTATTTGTAATGTTTAAGATGTGGTCTATTAAGTTAATAAATGTATTTCTATACAAATAATCTTTCGCCAGCCTGATTCTTAGATTTATTAGTCATTTGAACAATTTATTTTACAATGAATTTAGGACATATATTGATGTTGCTAACACAAGTAACATGAAAATAGAGAAGAAATAAATATTTACGTAATTAAGACCTTAGAACCCTAACGTGAAGATAATCAAGACCCTTCTAGTCTAGTTTTGTTTTGATATTTCAATCCAACACCTCGCAGCTACGTTGTTTGTAATGTCGGGGGAATGTTATCTCACAAATTACCTACTTCATTAATCACGAAGTGAATCGAATACTTTTCTTGTTACTGAAATTTTAAGGGACATCTTTAATAGATGGACATTGAGATTTGGGGCCGGTATAAATGAAAATTGTTTATATATTTTTAGTTAATTAAAATATATGACTGTAATATTAAATAAATGGTATTTAAAATATGTTGGTGTCTCTTAGTGGAACTCTTATCGATTACAACAGCGCATATTTTGTACCGTCTGCAGCTCAACAGCGATATACAAACGGTATAATGACGTATCGTATGTAGGAAAATTGCTTGGCTAACAATATACAACATTTTATCTCTTAAGGCGATAACAATACTATTTAGAAATTTTTAACTGCTTCCGTGTCTCGGCCGTTTACCAATTGCTTTGTAACCCGTAATTTATAGGTTTCATATCCGTGCTACATGAGTGGTGGTAAGGTTTGTGGAACCCGCCTGGTTATCTAACACCCGGAATATCAATCTGCCGCCATAATAGCATTGTTATGTTCCAGCAGAAATGGTCAGATTCTGGATTGCAGAAAAATTTTCGACCCTCGCTAGCTAGTACCCTCAATGTTAATCTAACTGTCATTGTCACTTGACATTATGCGAAATCGATGTTAATTATTAGTAGATAGTTGATAAAATATAATCATATTTCACTTCATTATACAGTACTTCTTGTTGTATCTTGGCACCTCATTGTAACGGTCAAGTTTACCGCCATATTACGTTATAAACGCTCCTTGTCACGTTTTAAAAACACATTATTAAGATAGTAGTAATTATTATATTACATCAAGAGTAACTATAACAGTTTTTAAGTGAGCATTAATCATTTACTTTAAAGTATATTTTGCAAAATACAAAACATGGGGGTAGGTGTCTTTTATTAGGCAAAGTTATAAAATTAAATTGAAATAATATGCTATGTGTAATCTAGTAAAAGGTCGGATTAGTAATACAAAGAGCGAGCCAATAAGTATATAATCGTACTTTATCATTTCCAAGTCCTTTTAGCCAAGGATGGTCCGTTTAGATACAAAATTTTAAGCCGAGCTTAGGGAATGACAAAATGTAATGCTTATGAATAATTTAAGAGACATAATATGTAATTGTCTGTAATAAATATAAGGTGTATTCGAACGGATAAATATATTTTAGATAATGAAAGCGAATAAGGAATTTCAAACATTACATATCAATTTTAAACAGACAATCTACATTTTAATAATCGCGAACACGCGTTTGTTAAGTAATTATTTAGTAATTAATAATACATTTTTATCTGCAATAGAAAAAATTCTTAAATATCACTCCCTTTAGCTTTAGAAATTAATAGTTATATAGTTCCTGTTACCAGTAATACAAGTATAGAGTCTGAAATTCTTAAATAATCCTTTATATTTAAACCCAAATGTACTGTTATTAGTTTTTTTTTTGGCAATAATTTATACTCATTTATTGAAGTAAGACTCAATTATTTACCAAAAAACTTTGTATGGTCTAGCTTTTTTCGCGATCGACCCCGGGAATTTTTGATAGCGGTTCGAAGAAAAATTTGTTTCAAATAAGTGCTAACTTTTACAATATTTAATCATCTCTTGTCAGATATTTCGCTCACTTTGAAGTTTTACCAAAGTCTGCTTCAGTGATCGGGGAAACGTGCAAGCATTTTTCTTTCGTGTAGGTCTTTACAAATGTTTAAATAAACAGATCCATCGAATTTATAAAGTGCGAGAAGAGATACAATATGATAAGAGGATAAAATCTTTCATATAATGGTTTATCTTTTTTTTTGGTACTAATCACCGCCCGACTCAATAATGAACTCAATAATTTCATTAGCGTCAGCAATTTTTGGAAACAGTCCTCAAAGTATATAGTATCGTGTGTTTATCCTTTAATTATAATCTTTTATATTATATAGGATGATTAACGTATGCTTTAACACTATTCTAACAAAATAAAGGACGATACTTATATACATGTCTATAACAAATTGCACTTTCTCTCTTTATCTTCCCTAATGAAATACAATTACATAAATGGTACATCACATCCAGATGGTATTTTTCATATTAATTTGTTAATTTAAGTGTGTGCCAGTTCACGTAATTTATGTAGTAAGTAATCTGTGTATTTTGTTATGAATGTTTTCAGTATTACAGTAATTATTATTATTATTATTACTGTACAACTTCTCTATGTTTTCCAAAAAGGTAACTTTTATATTTTTTAGAATGTAATACTTTTATTTAATCTAATCATCTTTTCCATCTTCTATCCCCGTATGACAATCTATTCACATTCGATCATGGACAATCACTACGGTTCACATGTTCTAATGTAAATAATAATATTTTTTTTACAATTTTATTTTATATTTAAATTGATAATCAATTCTATGTTTCATATTATCCGGTGTTTAAGTATCTATTAATACCTGTAAACAATATCCTTGTGCATAACTAAAATAAGATATTTAGTGGTTAATCCGATATTTTTGAGTACAGTTGTATTTGTGTTTAGAACCAAATAGCTTATTTTTTAAACATTACTGGCTGACATACAAATATCAATGGCATTGAATTATCTGCTTGTCTACTATCTTAGTGCAGAGAGATATGGATAATGAAATAGAAATAAGATAAAAAAATCCGATGCGAATGTATTTCAAAATGTTTATTCACGCAGTGATTCCCGTCAAAACTAATTGCTTTGATAACTGGATAAAATCCCACTTACATTGACCTACTTTTTAACGAACTACTTATCTTGGCATACCCAAATTTCTACGCAAAATTGGTAATAAATTTACTAAGAATTCATAAAACTGTATTTTTTTTTGTGATGTCTGAGTTCATTCGATCATCCAATTTCCCTTACTGCAAACATTTGACAATTGTTTTGATAGAAAAAGTTATAACGATTTAATAATGTCCGAATTATAATCAAAGAATGAATGTTTTTGAAATTTACTTTGAAATTACATTTATTTACTTTTTTCACAGATATTTAATTGGCAACTAAGTGAAATTAACGGTCACACTGACGATTTCAGATGTCAAAATATATTTCAAAGATATTTAAATCGAAATTTTTTGCAAAATGGAAATATATCATACCTCCAGACACACTAAAACTGTAATGAATTATTTGTATTACAATCTAATTTTTACGGTATAAACAAGGAACTATCTAATTACAACGTAAAAACCAACTATGTCTGATGCTGCTACGAAAGGAAAATTAATAAATTATATTTGCGAGCACATAAATATTTCGTGGTGAGGTTGTTTCGAAATTTGCAGGGATTACAGATAATTACATAAATATAAAAAAATACGTTGAGTAAATCAGTGTTTAATTTTAAATCTAACCGATGAATGATATAATATTAAATGAAAAAGTGTGAAAGTAATTTATTAAGTGGCTTTTTTCAAGGATTGGCGAAATCGCATATATCTCTTTACACTACGAAATTTGTGTTAAACTTTAAATTACAAGTTTCCATTATGTTATATGAACCCTTCCGACAGCAACCGCTGGCTGCATTAACGATTTATGAAAATGCCTTCAACCTTGAATGATGTAAAATAGCAATGTATTTTAATTATCACTTTCATGATAAGGTAAAGTACTCGATTTCGATCTTATAAATTTAATATAAATATTATTCAATCTTAAATTCGGAAGTCCTCCTTATTTCTTGAATCGTACAATTTTGTGTATATATTAAAAAATCCTAGATTATAATGCATGGCTTTAACTAAAAATAAAAATTTTGTGCTACCCATTATAAAGTATGTGATATTGTATCTCCAATAAAAGATATTAAATAATCACTTAATATTAACAAAATGGCTGAATATGAATTTAATCATTTTATTATAATTTATACTTGCTATTAATTATGATACAGCTTGACACTTAAGAGGTTCAATTGCTGCTTGTATTTTGAGCTATTTTTTTATATCTGATTATACGCCTAATTAAAAAAGTAAACAACTTTCACCATCCTTCTTCCCACTGCATGGAAAAAATGAAATACAATAATTTTTATTCATTGTTTTGCAATACTACACGACATTTCATTATTCAATATCAAGAGTATTTCCAATAAACTTTAACCCCGCCTTTTCGAGGTTGCTTTCGAGAGTGTTAGATGTGGAAACTGTAATTTATAGTGGCATAGAAATTTTGAAGGTAAGAACGTTAGAGGTAAAGAGAATCTTACGTGTATTTCAGAAATGGATAGCGAAAATAAATTATTTTCGCTATCCATTTCTGAAATATTTAATCAATAATTTATAAATTATTTTAAAATATATTTAATCAAGGCTGTTATATACTTAATTAATTTCGCCGATCAGTTTTGTAAGTTTACAGAAGAAATAACATTTTGAAAAGAATTGTTAAAATATAATTTCTTGTACAAAGATTATGCTTCCTTTGCGATAGGTATTAGTAATTTTCTAGATTATTATCTTTGATACGCGTTTGTCTTTATCTTTGCCACAACAGACAAAAAATCGTATTATTTTAAAAGTATAAAGCAATTGATATTCTAGGGATCGTTAAAGGGTATTACGTAATCGATCTGAAAAATATTCTTATTTCAATGTTCAGAAATATGTATTTAGACAGCAAAAATGGCTAAATTATGAGCAACGTATGGTCGCAAAGGTTTCTAAATTACTTTGCTGTCACTGTATTTGGTTTTAAAACTATTGTTAAGTTCTAATATTTGAAAAAGATCTATCCCTACTTAAACATTTTGCTGATTGATACTGGTTAAATTGTTGACCGTTTATAAATTGTAAAATAAGGGTTGTAACATGATTTTTATTTATTGATCTGAAAATCTATATATGTTAAATGTCTAACTACAATTTTAATAACGGCTGACCACTAAATTACTTTTTGTTTTTATGGAACTGCTCCGATTTTAAATACTCAAGAACACCTATCGATTGGTTAAGCCATGGTGTTTTCTATATATGTACATATCGATTGTGTTCGAATTGCTGGGATTTTACTGAATGTTATACTTACATACCTATTTGCTGAAACTGTTTCTTGTGTTTGAATGGTATTGGGAAAGACGTCAATAATAATCTAGTGTGCTAGAAAATTTACTTAATACGTTCTATCCAGTTCTGAGTATCGGTGTACTACAGGCAATGGCTTTCATCTAGCAACACTGCCATATAAGACAATTTTTGTCGTGGTCACTTGATAACGACAAAAAACCTGAAGTAAACGAGTGCAGCCAGATGAATTAATAACTTCTTCCACGCTGTCCAAATAAACACTGAAAAAAACTGCTGGATAGAACGTGTTAAAATTAGACTAACTGTAACGTCTATTACACTTTTGTTTTTTTTTGTTATATTTTCTAGATTTATTTAACTTTTTTCTATAAAGCGGAATCGGTTGTCGCATCGCGTGTAGTGTTCTTAGATGGTTTTATTAACTCGTATTAATTTACTACTTATTCATATTATCATGCTATTATTAATCATTACTTTTATTTTTTTTAAACAATGGCCTGGTTTATGAGTTACGATGGTTTTTTTAATGCCGAAATACTTTTGTGATTAAACAAACCAAGGAGATTTATCTTGGTTTTGTTTCTTTTGTCCCATTACTTAATTCCCTTACCTCTCGCTTTGTTTTCTCCAAACCTGGAGACCTTTAACCCACAAATTACTGTCCTCATTAATCACGAAGTACACTGCGTTATTTTTTTTAATTCAAAAGGCAGAGAACACGTTTTAAGTAATAGTGCAAATTTTTCAATTCTTTTCAAAATTTGTGAATATTTTTTTTTAACAATTATTTGTCACAGTAGTTAGGGGATAGTTACAGTTTTAACAATTTTTAATGTAAAGATAAGTTTTTTTTCTCTGTATTCGATTTGTAGCCAAGTAATGAAATTTGTGCAATGTTTTGTGAAAGAATCCTAAAGTCTATGAACTCTTTCTTTTACTTGACATGTTATTATTATTAAATTTTATATTAATAAAAGGTACATTTTTCACTGATTTATCTAGTCAATATTGTAAATTACGCAATTAAAAATTACAAATTTAAGTTATAAAACATTGTAAATAGACACTCATTTTTGAAAATATTACAAAGAACTAAAACCAAATATATTCGTTAATCTACCAGTCTGCCCTGCTTAGCGTTAGTATTATAATGTTATAAAGTATGATTCAATGATTTCATATATTTACAATTTGTCTTTCTCTTTATAATCCAACCCTTTTCCGAAATTAACGACTAAATATTAACAAACCTGACGACCTTTTCACCACACCGCTTCACCTTGTATTCTACCTGTTACTTTTGACTAATACGATAAATTTCGTCTGCATATAATATGGTATAATTTATGTTTATCATTTTATTATTAATAATGCATTGATAAGTATGGTTTATACTTTTTGATCGTATTTTAACGTAAATCTAATAAATATTTTCTTTAACCAATTAGCAACTTTGTAGGTGTAGTATTTTGTTTGACAACATAAATAACACATTTATGTCATGAAACTTACTAGATTATACGTTTCGTGTCGCAATTTTTTTTTGTATAGACTGAATGATAGTTCAGGAACGACGTATCTCGAACATTCTGCATGGTTCCTAATTTTCATGTATTATTTTTTTGTGGCTAAAAGACAAAGTGCTAGGTAATTTGTTGGGTTTCTTCTCCGCAGAGTTAGAACACTTAGGAAACAGTGAAGAATTTTCGAATCAGGGTGATGTCTATAAATTATTTGGTTTTAAAAAGTGCTATTTGGTAGTGTAATTAAAAAAGAAATTGATTTGATATATAAAACAGTAACTATATTAGTACAAGTTCCATCTTGGTCTATTATGGCCAGAGGTCCTAGAAATTATTAGTATGAAATCAATGAACATTATTGATCAGCAGTAATGTAGCAATCATTCGCGTTATTTGCGTGGTTTTAAAAAATGCTAATATAATAATGGTGTCATTTTTTCAGCAGTAATTACATTAAGAATTTTTTATATTTCTGTAATTTTTTGTTTCGGGAAAGTTTTTCAATTTTAAGATGTTTTGATTTAACTAAGCTCGTTGATTCTTCTTAGTTTATTGAAATGAAGAGTCTCAAGTAATTTTCTACCGTCGGTTTAACAATAAATAGTTGAATATTCTAATTTATTCATCGCGAGTCATTGATCACGCATGAAATTTACCATTTAAAATAAAGCGATCTATAATCTAGTTCAACTTGATGATTTGTTTAATGTCATTGATATGGAAAAGAAAACAATTTTGTGTTTTACATTTGTGTGTTTTGTTTTATTAAAGATTTAGAATTTTTTATACATATTGTGAATTGCGTGTAATATGAGTTCAAATAATTAGGTGGCTTATAGTATATATAATTAAACTACTAATAAATATTTTTTAAATGCTTTTCATAAATTCGAAAATTTTCCACAAATTTGCTATGTCCACGTTATTTGTATTATAGTTCTATTATTTAGATTATAACTAACTTTTTAGCAAAATTCCATTCATGATTATTATATCTAGTATAAAAATATATAAAATGAGCACTTAAGTAAAGTTTGTATTAACTATAAATATGTAATAATATGCATATATATAACAATAGCTATAAAAAATGTAATTAAAGTGACAGCGTTAAATTTTCAATGCAATAAACAGTTTGTGGGGCGCTTAGAATATCAATAACGGATTTCCAGTAGTTGAACGGCTGCAAATTGAAAATCCGAACAAAGATGGTCCGCATAGCGTTTTCGGACAGCAATTTGAGCTGCTCGTAAATTGCTGTCAGCGTATCTTTGAACATGTTATAAAATGTTAACATATATATTCCATAGTTGGTATAATGATTTCCGATACCAATTTTAAATAATATTGCTTATAACATTTTTATTAATTTGCTGTGTATTATTAAAAGTATAATGCCTGTTTTTTAAAAAACCAATACTTTTTCATCAAAATTGCATCGTAAATGAATAGAAACATTTATTCCATGAAAGTGAAAAGTATATATTTTTTTTTAATGTTTTGTGGTACCAACGACGGGATATACCCTTCTACGAACGATTAATTTGTTGATCTGAATTTTATGTTTAAAGAACTCCAGATATATTCCACAAAAATAAAAGCGTGTCAACCGGACCACTATTTATAGTTATTTTAGTTTAAAAGTATATACGGGTAATAAATTGGGAAGCTCCTCTTCGTGGTTGGTTAAAAAGTAAGAGCGATACTCAAATTTGTCTTACTAACATATCTTGCTTTATAATAATGTTTCTGTGCATTTGGAAGTTTGGAACCACTGTATAAGAAATTATATATTAGGTATTTTACCGTAGTCGAGGCATTTTAACTCAGACTCTGAGTTAATAAGAAATAATCATAAAAGAAGTATTAGAATATATAATCCAATAATCACGAGCTCAAAATAAAAACCATAGTTTTTAAATACATTTGTATAAGCAAATGCGACTGCTGAATATATTTGATTTTAAAATTTCATTACCTTTGAAATCGAGCCAAAAGTATGTTATTATAGTGGAACTTTGTCAGGTTTGTAGTTGTTTATGTTCAAAGTCTACGAAGCAGAAAATTCGTAATGATTTATTTAATGAACTTTCCCTTCATAAATTTTAGATTTTGCCAATTGGTGTTTCGCATAAAATTGCCAGCATACTTTCTGTTGCCAGAATAAAATCGAAAACGGTACTACTTTTTTTTTCAAAGTGACGTACAGTAGTTGTATTGGTAACTATGTTTACGCCTGCCTAATACGGTTTCTGCGTTGACCCTTTGACGCATACGTCCAGAAAACGGAGAAATCTATTTGTTTGTCTGTAAAATTAGATTAACACAATGTTCATTTAATTATTTTCAGATGAATAAAACTTTATTTACTCGTTATGTAATTTGTTCGCACACCGCGCGGCTGTGTTTGTTGTCACGTCCGAGTTCTGGTTTCTAGCAAATTACCTTTGTCATTAATCTCTGAGGCCGGCCTTGTTATCAGAAACTTTTCGAAACATCTTCAAGAGACCCTTAAGTACTCTAGATTGTCGCTAATAAAATCTGTTCTAAATTAATAAGTTGTTCTGAGGGAATTGTTTTCGTAATCATATGCATTTTTAAATTTAAATATTAGTTTTTAATTATTCAAATAAAATAGAAAAAGTGATTGAAATATTGCTGCTGCTGCTGCTGGATTCGGTGAAGTTTGCGCTGTTAGTCTTACTGACGACTATTACAGCTTCATCGAAACTGGCTCGCTAATCCGGTGATCCGCGAGCTATGGATTGAAATATTTATCATGTATACAAAATAAATACCCCTTTAACTTGTTATGCAACCTATTATTTAATCTGTTAATAAAAAAACTATGTAGATATATTCAGCGATGCTCTTATATCCTTTAAACAATATTTGTTAAAAAAAATCGCTAAACAATACACAATTTTAGGATATTCTACGATAAATATAACTATTAATAGTTGTGGTGATCATTTAAGCTTATTGTGAATATAAATCTATTTGGTAATAGATAAAAATATTTTTATGTTGGTTATTAATATTATTTTATCTGGCACGTCAAATATAACAATGGATGATTAGTACACAATTTATTGAAATCTAAAATGCTTATTGTAATTAAGCGAATAGATAGTAATAAACAATAAAAAATCCCTAAAAAATTTAAATATCCCATTTTAAATTTTAATGATTTTATAGTTATTCGCATACATTCAACGAAGCATGTACTTAATTATTAGCTACCATGCTATCTTTTAAATATTAAGTTATATATTATTGTTCTAATTGTATTGTAGAATTACATTGTTCTTATTAAATTATACACCGAAGTTCTAAACTACCAGTGCAACAACATTAATGCCCGATATCGAGTGCGGCGTCCTGTTGACGGCATTCGGAATGCGATTCAAAATGGACGTCTGGAAACCCTTTGTTCGGATACTCAATTTGCTCCCAGTTAGCTCTTAGAGAGCCTCTATCGAAGTACTGGCATACTGAACGAATTAAACCATTTATATATGCGCATTTGCATTTCTAGCTCTTAGTATTTTTTTTATTATTACTATTTTTTTAACGGTTATGGGTTAACACTTGGCCTAGACTTCGTCTGATGTTAAGTGACTAATTGTCGAGAATAATAATAATAAAAAGAATAAGAGAATATATGGCGAAGTGTTTTCACCCTGAATACTTCTGGCTCTCACATGTGTGACTGCCGGAACACAGCAATGCTGTTGTTGCGGTAGATTGATATTGAGAGTAGTAGCTAGCTAGGCGGGTTTGAAAAACCTTGATACCATCCTGACTCCACAACTCCTGTGGTCCGGCAATCGAACCCGAGACCTCTGCGTTAAAGGCAAGCAGTTAAACCACTGCGCCACGGAGGCAGTTGAATTATTAATTAAAGACTATTTTGATGCGACGTATACAAGGAAGTTTTAAGTTCGATGTATCTTTTTTTAAATTTTGTTATTACCTTTATGTATTATAACTTCATCTACGCATGTTTTCCTTTTGAATAGTCCAATTTTGATCTTTAACGTTTTTCAGAGTCGTATTACAATTAAATTGAACAAAAAAACACATCTTAGGATCGGAAAACGGGAAAGTAGATTTTGAGCTCGTTAAATTAAGCTGTACGATATTGATGATACTTTTCTTTATTAGAATTACGGCATAAAATGAATAAAATTATCGAATTGTATTTGTTGGGACGCAATCTGATGGCATTGGTGTAATCGATTTTGACAGCGGTAGACAATAAATGCATTCCGGTACAACGGGCTTTGTAGCTTGTAAAATTACTTATATAATGAAATTTAATATGTTATATGCCAAGTTACTTAGCACAATATAGTGCTTTATGTATATCATTACAAGCGTCACATTGCTATGGTCAAGTGTTAACGTTTTATCTACATCCGTGGCGCAGAGCTTTACCGCTCGCTTTGCAACACCGACATTTCAGGGTCGAAACCGCCTGGCTAGCTGCCACCCTCAGAGTCACTCTGCAGTTGTAACATCATTGCTGTGCTCTGGCAGTTGTATATGTGAGAGTAAGTGTATTCTCATTGTCATTTAAAATAATATGTTATGAAATGATATCCCTCTGCTGATAAAGAAAGTAATTGTAACAGGGATCATTTTGCGGAACGATTTCTTCTCCCGTCATTACTTTATCATTATTACATTTTATATGACCTACGCTATTAAAAAATTAAATATAAACTCATCAAACTGTGGCCACTTTGGGACTTTCTCTAACTAATATAAGCCGACCGTTACGGATGAGCGAGGTTTGAAAGGTTGAAAAGGGTAATGTAAATATTGACACACACGCACTGCTAACTTTAAGGACTTTGCAATCAGGAGCAAAGACGGAGAATTTCATTATTCAAATTAAATTACGTTAAAAGGTTACATGATATTATAGGAATATTTTGTTACACGGGGTAACTTATGTGATATTCTGTACAATATATCAGTGAATATGGTAATTGTTTTAAAAATTGTTATTGTAACGAATTGTACTAAACAGACATAAATAACATTACTTAATTAGATCAACTAAATAAAATGAACCAATAAAACAATATATATTGTGCTGTGATACTTCATATAAACTAATAAGTTATATTAGATTATATTCTTTAGAATATATAACATGCAGTTACATATATTGAATTTAAGTGGAGCAAGAACTAAACCGGCAAAACCGCCACATATCCTTGCTCTCGAACCTTAAAATAATTCAGTGCAGGATTTGGGTATAAAAAATTAAGAAGTTGTTGATTTTAATCACCAACCGATGTGTTGTAAACTTAGTTCATGGCATTGTGATTGTTATAAACTTTCCTTGGACAGTTTCTAAAAATAGGAACGATATTTGTTTCGAATAAAATATAGATGATTTTGTAGTTTGCGCACTTGGAGAAATTAATAACCTCAAAACTAAAAATGCTGTTTCACAAACAATATTTGGCTTGATTTTAAAAATTTCGTTTAATAGCGAAATAACGTCAATACGTATTGTTATTCTATACTATTAAATAATACCAATTTAAAACTTATTTTTGGTTATATACCTATTGATTATTCATATATGTAAGATTTTTGATATTTTTTTAATCTTAATTTTTTTTACAACGCAATGACTATGCGAATACTGCTTGTTAATAACCGTTGCATATAAATGTTTAACGGCTGTGTGAATAATTCATAGAGAATGAGCAAAGGAAACACTCAATGAGCAGACGTGCTGATTTTTGACAAATAAATCGTAACTATCTATGGTATGTATGATGTATAGTGACTAGCCTGTTGGTGTAATGGTAGTAACTCTGCCTCTTACACCAGGGGTCGGATCGATATCCGCTCAGGACAAACATTTATGTTATGATGTGATGATTTATGTGTTTGTTCTGCATCTGGTTGTTTATCTATATTTAAATATGTTTTTTTATTTATTTATTAATCTATGTATGTACATATATCGGTCTTTGATAACCTTTACTATAGGCGCTGCTTAGCTAACTTCCTTGAGATACTATATCGTATATTAGGTATAATACCTATATTGGAGTACTATGTGTGAAATGTCCCAGATATTTTTATTTTATATTTTTTATATATGCCTTAGACAAGGGTAAATACAACTCTTCGTTTGATATTGTTTTTAAATAAAAAAAAATAATTTATCAGTTAAGTGTACGTACAAGATAAATAAATGACATCATTTGACGTTTTCTTTGTTGGCAATGGGCTACTTGACCTCAATTTCACTTGATGTTAAATAAGAATGAGGAGGTAGGTAGATGGTAAAGCGTGCTCGACCAGTTTTCTTCCTAATCTCACATGTTAAAATACTGTTCATGTATGAAATAAAATTGTACCATTGACTTATATGGATGTATACTAGCATTATCGGTATATATTAATATATTTGTTTCACATTTCTTAATGCGAAAGGCAAAGAAAGGAATGGTCTGTCGATGTAAGATCTTCCGTTCCTATATGACGTGGGGTTCTTTAAGAGAAGAGTTTATAGGCTTTTTCTAAACAAGTGCTATTTATCATCGACTACATCTCCACTTACTAGATGGGATTATAGTTAGGCACTAGTCTACGTAATATAAAAAAGATGTCTAAATTTGGTATTTTTTTATTTTAATTCCGCCATGATTTTAGTTAATATTTCACCATACAATTCGTCGAGGATAATTCAGCAATTTCACCCAGGCACCCTCGCTGCGCGCACAGATTTGGTATTAAATATCCGATATTGTCACAGTTCATTTCTCGAATCCATCATTAAACCATTTTTAAATAAAAATTAACTTTTCATTAGTTTGGAGATTGAACTGAAAAAGTAATTGATTATTATGTTTTTTTTATGGCGATAGGGATAACATTTTTTGATTTTTAATTATATATAAACGTGATATTTTAAAAATAAAGCTAGAAATATAAAATGACGATGTACCTGATACAAAAATGTAGATTTATAAAAAAACATGTTTAGCGTTTGGTTTTAATCACTACATATAAATTAAATGAGATATTGTCAAACGTGTAATGTTCTTTCTTTATTTATAGTCTTAAATAAAAATTTTTGTGAACCCTCTATTGAAATAACTATAGAGTTTTACTTCCGTTTGTAGATTTAAATATAATGTTCAATAAAGTAACGAAATGAATAAGCAAATTATTAATGTTTGAAAATGTTTCTACAATATATTACTTACGATTACTTACACGACGAGCACTGACTCGCTAGCCTCAGATTACTTGTATTTAACAAGATTTCAATGTTATAGAAGATATATCCACAGAGTATGTACTATTCCATAAAATATCGATTAATTTTTTTACATGTAAATCACATAAATATTTTTCTTATTATATGATTTCATGTACTCGCTTGGTTAGTTACTTCCCTGTGTCAATCTGTCGCCATAATAGCCTCAACAGCGTTGCTGTGTTCCGGTAGACATACAGAGCCAAGGTATTTCGGAAGAGCATACTTGACTATCTACGGCCTTAAGATCATATGTCAATTGAGCTTAAGCATTAGTCCGTTGCCGATAACGAAATATTCAAATAAAGTAAAGAATTTTGATAACTATAACCGATGAGACTATGTTACAGTATAAAGTTTTTCAAGAAAATTAACTCCCGTGTATGTTTGCGGATTACTTTATGTATGTTTATATATTATTAAAGAAAAGACAGTTTTAGAAGTAAAATCGCTTGTACACTTTCTATTATTATTGTATTTCTTTGTGTTATTCTTTGTTTTGTGTTCAATAAAGATTGTTCTATTCTATTTAATAAGATCGAAGAATAGTTTGGATGCACAAGTTGAATGATACACATTATTAGGTACATATTACATGTGATACATAGATCCGCAATACCAATTTGTGTTAGATAATTTTTTGTTTTCAGTGAAATTTGAACTCGGAACACGCACTGCTATTTTGGGTTGTATGTAATCCACTAGAACCATCATATTGAAATATATTATACAGATGTTTTCGCAAAACTAAAATTTTATAAGACCGTAGAGACTTCCATTTGGAATAGAAAGTGTACCATGTATTGCGGTTGTTAGTTTAAACGATGTACTTGAGAACAGCGATGGTCAGTCATTTATGTAAAAAATGACGACATTTTGGTACAGAAGAGATGATGATAGTTTATATTTTACACTTCAAACCTTTTGTATTTTATTCTAATATCAAAGATTTAATAAAAAGTGTAATATTGTTATTTTGTATTACCATTTTTTAAATTACAGTTACTGTTACAGTAGTCATAATTTAGTTGAATATTTAGGTACTCTACAAAACGTATTACACATTTATAATGTACAATAACTTTTGATTAAGTAATTTCCTATGACATAACAGTAGGATTTTTACTTTTACTTGTATCGCAGATTTATTGGTAAGTTGCGATGTTAAGCGAAAGTTGATTTCCGTGTACAAAATTTGGGTAAAGAAAGGGCGTCTACAATATGGCAGAGATTTTTACTCTTGAGTTTTGAATTTAAACATAATTCAACCATTACTATGATAATTAAAGAAGGTCCAATGTTAATGTCGACTGTTAAGCACGAAACCCTAGCGATTAAATTATATTAAATTTTCCTAACAACTTTACAAAGATGTTACTCCTTTACTCGCGGTCGTTGTTAGGATTAGGTTATTTTGAGATTTAATAATATTTTTATATATTTTAATTAGTTGTCACCCGCCCCCTTATCTAAGCGTGGTATTTTTTTAATATTTACTTTAATCGTCATCCATGTATGTGCATCAATTTACGAATTCAATGAATCGGAGAATACAAAGTTTCAATAACGTTTGCCACCTCCTTTATCCCGTCTTAGCGGTGGAATGTTAATAAAACCTTTTCTTAGTGGACATCACAAAAAACATACTTTCCGAATTTCATCTCTAGACCCAACCTAAGTTTTTGTTTATATATATGTCAGGCTGTGAATCAGTCAGAACATTGAATTTTATGTGCATAGATACAAGAAAAACCCATGTAGTCGTTTAATTATCGCATTTGTTATCAATCAAATAGTGAAATAGATATATCGTTTTGTTCTTATTGGCGGTAGGAACATCTTTGTGTTGATCCCCGGTGAGATACTTCCCTAGTGGTATATTCTTTTGCGCTTATTTCTGTTGGCAAGTAACATTGTGCAATAATTAATGATTTTCATTACTTTGTGTCCGGAACAAATAGTTAATGGATTAATTGTCTTTAATAACAAATTTTTGACGATAAAAGTACATTGCACAAAATTAATAAAACACTTTTTTGGTTTTCAGTTAAAATTTATTTAAGAAACTACCTCTCCAGCCGAAATTATATAGTTAAATCTTCAAACGTAGATTAAAATCCTAGGATGTCTATTGCATCTTGAACGATATCAGTCTGCATCTTAGAAGATAAATTTCAGTGGTGTCTGTCTTACCACTGAAATTTAAAAAGAGCTAATGAAGTACGGATATTAAAAATATGTGTAGTCATATTTCTAGTGAATTTTATTTCGTTTAAATGGAAAAATGTAGATGAGACTGTTAATTTTTAATTATAAAGTTACTATGTAGGTCAAACGAAAAGGGAAATGTTTTTCAATTGCGCTTGTAAATGCGTCCTCGAGTTCCGAAGCTAATGGGCGATAAAAGATGTCGTTATATCAAAACTGAATAATGTTGGATGTTTGTCAGACTTCTATATTTTTAATGTACTAGAATGTTTTTATATTATAGTACAGAGCAATATTTCAATAATTATTTTATTCTAAGTAAAATTTGGTAGTTCGTCGAAATAATTTTTCATATTAGGAGATAATGTATATTGCATCGTTATTCGACTTTTTATAAAATGTAATTTCTTAATTGTATTGCGCGGCAGTAGTCGTCATTCGTTTACCCTGCTTATAAAAAATTATATTGAAGCTATCAAAAATTTAACATTTTATTTAATCTTTATATTACAGTACATATTATTAAACTAAGCATACAATGTTTTACTAATGTTTTACTAAGGTAACTAAACTAAAGATAGTGCCATGACTTTTTGAAGTTAACCATCGCAGAATATAC